>LJIJ01001763.1:0-36850 GCA_001718145.1 Orchesella cincta
TACTGGTTCATTATCTAGATATAGATTAAAGACCACCAATGATAAGGCTACATCATTCCACCACAATCTCATTGATTTGATTACGCATAAAAACTCGTTGTTCTTGACGCCAGTTTGCCTTCTCTCTGCCATCCAAACTCACCGGCGTGTGTCGTGCTTGCCCTTCAATTTTTAGCTCTCAACTGCGCTTAAGAGTTGGCCCAATGGGACAAGACTCTTCAGACCTTCCTCCGATGGCGTACCTCGGCGACAGGGATCTTGCCCAATTTCTTCCTGGGGGTGAGCGGGTGTTACGTCTCCCAGCTTGTTGGTGTGCTCGCTCGCGCCTTTTGCTCCATTGACGCTTAGTCTTCTCTTTTAACCAGCCTATTTGTTCTCAGGTCGCATTCCCAGTTCCACACCAACCTGTCGTCGAATTAAATCATCTTGTAAAATCAAAATTGATGTGTAGACTGTAGGAGTTTGTATTTCACGGCGTAACAGCCAAGCGGACACGAACACCGCCGCGCCGACCTGATTCACTCACCTTGAGCCCCCGGAGCCATGTTCTCCTCCTTCGCTTTGGACAAGTCCTTTTCAGCACCAGACATTCTAGAGACACAGCCGAGCTTCAATCAACTATTAAAAGCAGCGTTAGCAACAATATGATACGGCCTAATAATAGCGTATGGGCAATTTTACTTGAATGAAAAGCCGTTCAAATTATGAAGGGTTTGATTGAAGACGTTTAAGGAATGAGCCTACTCAGCTCAACACAGATGGTTGTGACAACAGTAATAAAAGGTTTATGATTAATTTTGCCATTGTTTAACGTTTGGCGATAGTTTGACGTATAATGTCTTAAATCCACTGAATTTCTACAGCAAAATGACTGATTCCTGGCGATCAGGCCCAACTTTTTGAGATTTAACGATACCCTATTTTACGGTCCAGCTATCAATAAATTATATTGTTACACACAAGCAGGCCGTATGCAACAATAATCCTTGAGTATCAAAAATATATAACTAAATGCATACGTATAGAGTTATACACCAAATTGGTTGAGGCTAGGGAGTCCTTCACAACGCACTGCCTGTCTGAGCAAAGCACTTGAGCGTCTGGTCTTCTACTATACGCTTCATGAAACTCGAACCGCCTCATTACATCAGCCCCTGGCTGCCTGCTTTACCAATAATACCAATCACTTTTATCCAACGAGGGTTAACAGCCAGCGCCAACCCACTCTCCAACACCTCTCCTCGTCCACCCCCCCCGCCTCCCGATCATCGCCTCCACCAAGATAACCAGTGCCTTTTTCTTCCGTGTGCGATATTTGGAAATCGCGCAAGCACCGGGTGCGCTCCTGACGCCCTTTGATCCTGCTTCGATTCCTGGTTGTTTTCGGTACCGAGCGAACATCAGTAATTAGTCCAGGATTCCACTCATCCTCTTCTTCATCATCACTTTCATCCAGCTTTTGTCTTCTTCTTCCCCTCTTCTTTGGTGGTTGCTTCTCTTTATTTTTATCACTACAATTTTCTTCATTATCACTTTCACTCTCCTCATCTTTCACTACTACCACCACCTTAGTTTTCCTGGGTCGTATCTGCTTGAACTTCTTATCCCCTTCCTTTCTCGTCCAGTTTTTTCTAGAGCCTCTGAGAATTCCCTCCTTCCTTTTAATCTCCACCTTGCTTCGGTCTGCGACATTAAACAAGCTCACTTTCTCCATCACACCTTCCTCCTCCAATTTAACCATGTGATCCTCTTCCATGTGAGCTAGCCAATATTCCCTTGTAAGAAAATCCTCCTCACAATGCCAGCACTTGAACCTTTCTTCGTCAACGCCATGAATCCCTTTGTAATGTCTTTTCAAGCTCTAAAATACCAAAAAATATTCCTAAACACGAAATATAAACACTAACCAAAGCTAAAATCATATTTAAACATGAATAATTACCGTCAGCATAATTTGCAGTTCACATATCTCGCATGGAAGCTCCGTAGATCGGATGGGAAAAGCTCCTATTTCCTTAGCCAACTTCAGCATTCCCACCTGTCCCCGTTTCCCCGTGCCTACTTTATCCGTTCGCTTTTTACACAGTCCATAGTGCATCAGCAACCCACCCGGACTCCACCTCCAGTGGCCGCAATCCCCACAAGTAAAGAATGAATCGGGATGGGTTTCCTGAACGTGTTTCTTAAGCAGCGCTGTCGTAGCTAACTTTAGGACACAACGTTTGCAAGGGTAAACTCCGATATCCGCATGTTTATTTTGCATGTGTCCTTTCAAAGATCGGTTATCTCTCAACGTGAGTGGGCAGTGCGGGCACTGAACATGCTGTTCCTTGGGAATTGCCGGCCCGTGCTTGTACTTGTGGTGAATTTGGAGTGAACTTGGGTTGCTATTTTAGTTCAAATACAAAAGAAAACATTATATTTTACATAAATTAATTCAATTTGAATTATTTATTTAAGAAATTACCTCAGTCGCTCTCCACACAAGTCACAAATAAGAGATTTGAAAGTGGCAGATGTGTTTTTAATATTCCTTTCACCGTCCGGTTTATGGACGCGGACCCAGTGAAACCGGTAGTTACTATTGGTTTGGAACCTGTATTTAAATTATATTTATTATAAGAATATACTGCTTATTTAATTTAACTATGTAAATAAAGGCCAATTAAATTACCAAAGGTTGCAGGGAACGCAAGTTCCATTAACATAGTCAGGATTATGCATGAAAAGCTTGTGATTGTCGATGTACTGAGGGGAATATTTGTGGCCGCAATCTGAGCAAATTTCTGTGGCCCATGGAGTCTGTAAAATATAGTTATTCACATATAATATTTGTTTGAATTATGATGATTTATACTTTCGCTTACCTTCCGTTGGCGAAGAACTTTTTTTGCCCGTCGTGCTGACTTCCCATCCGCTCCGGTTCGAGGTTTCTGTGGAATTTTACGCTTCTGTTTTGGAGGAAATGTTGACTGTTGCACGTAAGATTGCGGCTCTGTTGGCTCGTAGTCATCTTCATCATCATGATAGTCATCCTCGTGGTAATTTGACTCAGCATCATCCAACGAACTGACACAATCGTAGAGGGTATTGCTGTTATCTTCAGTCTTTTCATGGGAAAACTGATGAGAAGTTTGGGGATGTTGTTGATAGTATGATGGGTGATTCTGGTAGCTGGGTTGAGGTGGTGGCGTGTAGTGGTGTTGAGGTAGGAAATGAGGTTGACTGAAATACGACTGAGATGTGGACGCGAATGGTTGAGATGGAACAGGGAAGGAATAAGAAGGCTCTACTGCTGCTACTGTTCTTGATTTTGATGGTGGATTCGATTTCCTTTCTGTAAACGTCGAGCTAGAAGGTGAAGCTTCGGAGGAGGAGGCTGCGGTAGACACCCCATACACAGAAAGGTCTGCCCATGAAGCTTCTGTCAGTGGAACTGGAGCCAGATCAGTTTCTACTTTCTTTTTCCGTTTATGTAGCTTAGTTTCTTCAAGTTTCTTGAGCTCCTCAAGCTCGTCGGGTTCCACAGGCTTCATCTTACCTGGGTGGCGGAGTGTACGAGCGTATGCGGAGAGGTGGTTCGGGTACGTACGTCGCCTCGAATTCAGCCATCCTCAGAGAAATCTGAAAATGACCAAAAATGAATCATAACGAGTTACTTTTGTTTTTAAAAGTATTCAAACAAAAACTTACTTCAGTTGGAGAGCATCCCATCTCAACCAAACTCTTGTGAAGTTTTCTCCTTCTATTATTCTTCCGTTGTTTCTCCAACCGCTTTTCTCTCTGCTCAGGAGTCTCGAGCTGTCTTTGTATCTGGAGGAAAACAATTATTACTAAAAACTGCCATAATAAGATCCGCAATTCCCAACTCACCTCTTCTTTGGAAACTCCCTTCTCCATCAAGGTTTGAACTGTAAGTCTCCTCCTCAAGTTAGTCCTCCGGTTGCTGTTCCGATTGGTCAAAAACTTCCTAACCCTCTCTTGTTCCTTATCATGCTCGGTAACAATCTTACTCTTCTTTCTCCTCGTCTTTGGGGGAAGCCCTAGCGCCTTCCACTTCTCATCGGCCGCTTTCTTAGCCTTCATCACACTCTCCGATCTTTTCTTTTTGAATTCTTCAAGTCGCTGTGGATCTTGTACTGCCCATTTTTCCATCCTTCTCTTGTTATATTCCGCACAACGTTCACTCCACTTCCGCTTTTGTTCTTTGGTCCAGTTCTTTCGATATTCTCTTTTGCGAGCGTTCAACGCATCTCTCTCCTCCTGAGTTTTTGGCTGCTGAGATCTAGCCCTGGCTTGCTCCCTCTTTATAGCCTTTTCCCGTTCAATCTCCTCCTGAGATTTGGACGCCTTTCGAGCCTGCGCTCGCATATATTCGGCAGCCTTGTACTCTTTTAGTTCTTCCTCCGTCATGTTTGCCTTTTTTTCAAGGCGGCGTAGTTGTAACCTAAACAAAAATTTTAATTTTAATTCGTGAGTTCTTGAAATTCTGAAAATCCGCCATTTTAACGAACCTTTGAGAATATTCTTTTTTCTGCTCGGGAGTCCAAGAGGCACGGATTTGTGCTTTTCTTTCTCGCTCTCTTTCCCGTACCTGGTTTCTTCTTTCTTCATAATTTAAACTTTTAATTATTAATTATTTTCTAGACAAACTTTTACTTTCAAAATCATTTTGAAATACAGCTACCTTCGTTCTCAGCCAACCTCGCTCGAGATCTTCGTGCCCACTCGCGCTGCTTCCTCAGGAATTCTTCTCGATCGGTGGCTGCTGCTTCTCTTTTGACCCTGGGCTTTCCCTTTTCACTGTCACCCCCACTATCACTGCTACTGGCGACTTGCTTCCGTTTTTCAGCCCGCTTTCGTGCCTTCCTTTCCCTTTTTAAAGAAAAAATCATGCAAATGTACATCATGTTAACCTGCTAATCTTAATAATCTTATTTTATCATACCTTTCTTTTCTACGGCGTTCTTCTAACTGCTCTTCACTCATTTGTGACCTTCTTGATCTCTTTCTCTCAAGTTCCGACTGCGGAGTCTTTAATGGCTTGTTCCTGAGCTCCTCATATTCCTCCAGAGTTAGACCGCGAGCTGCAGCTCTCTTCTTTTTCCCTCTTTCCCTGTCCTTCCTCCGGATCTCCTCCAACTGACCGCGAGCTTGAGACCTTCTCATTTTCTGCCGCTCTCTGTCTTTTCTGCGGCGTTCTTCTATCTGCTCTTGACTCATTTGTGACCTTTTTGTTCGAACTCTCTCAAGTTCCGAAGTTGGCGTCTTGAACTTGCCCTCTTTTCCCTTCGTTTTGGGAGGAGAAGAACGAACATGCACCTCAACCTTCATAGTAAGAATGGGCGAAAAAGGATCGTCATCATCATCACCACTCTCCAGTTCATCGTCGTCTTGATAAACAGGCTCGGTTTTGATGGGGGTTGAAATATCCACCTCCATTCTGACTTGGAAGCTCTATAAAACAACACACAAAAAAGGGGTTATCAATATAATCTGTCACTTCAAAACTGCAAAGATGAACATCAGCTGCTAAATAGTACCGAAATTAAATAAATAATACACACAGTCACCTTTTGAAGGCTTGAACCAAACCGTTTAGTGCTTATGCAACTACTTATCGATTATTGATAAGGCTACGACATTACTGATAACCAACAGCTTTCAAGGAAAGACACACAAAAAGATCTCTTATTGTCATTTGGTTTGATTTACAATGAACCCTAAGATAAGACTTAAAATTCATGTATATAAACATTTAAGGATGAGGATAAACAGCAGTTTGAATCACCCGCGCCTGTATCACACTCTATGACTTTTAATGAAATGCGTCAAATACATATGGAGTTTGGTTTTGAGAGCAAAGTGCAATGTAATATGCAAATTTTGACTTGTTTTGAGTGCTGATTTCGGGAGTTGTTCTTATCAACTTGATTTTATTGTTGTAAGGTGCTTATCAAGGTGTGTTGGCTATAAAAAATGATGAGAATTATAGAACTTTTGAAGACTATCGCCATCACAAGATCCAGGTAATGTTCAACAATCTTAATAAAAGTTGTTGCAAAAAAAGTTAGTGAATTATTAATTAAATTGCGAATTCCATTTGAAAATTAATATTTGGCTTTTCAGTGCATTAACATCACGGATTGTCTCCAATGCATACAATCTGGATGTTAACTCGGTGATTTTTGGGGGAATGGAGTGGAGAAATGTGTGGATTTTCTAACTCTCACCTCAGGCTGGAGCATTTATGGCTGGTTTAGCTTTATCGGGATTGGGGACGGGGATGTGTTCCATTCGACCCAGTGGGTAATCCTCCACCGGACTCTGGTGGCTGAAGTCGCAGTCAGGAGTCAAACGTCATCTAAAAGAATATTATCTTTGTGTGATACAGTTTTCATTTTGAATCCACAGAATCTTATGTAACTCTTCTGAAGCTTATCGTTGTATTTGGATATGTGATTCTCGCCCTGCTCTCCTACTGTATCGGCCGTTTTGTTTGGAGAGAACTGGAGGAGATAAGGGAGGAGAAGAAGATATTACAGGAGCTGGGGCAAGTACAACGAGAGATTCAACCTGAACCACAGATGCCTGAAAATAATGAAGATAACAGTGATGAAGATGAGGAAGAAGAAGAGTGGCAGGATATAGAGGGAAATGTCTGGCGTCGTGTCATCCCAATTTACACCCAGTTCTCCCGTCGACGTGGATAACAATTGGGACTCTCGTTGGGAAAGTTAATCATTATAAATAATCGTCCAGTCAAAAAGGAACATAAAAGACTGCTAATTGTGATCACGAAATTCAGATTTATGTAAATGTAACTAAGCATAATGGTTAATATGTAATTGTACAAAAACTATTGGTAAAAGCTCTTTTTAATGGGTCAAAATTAAACACCAAAATCATTAACACTTTACTAATCAAGATCAATCACTTCAATAACTTTATTACTCATCACAGCACCACCCTTTGAAGACTTTCCTATTGGATTTTTGTGAACTGCTCGGCGTTTCAGAAGGCGTTCCTTATCCCTCCGTTGTTCCTCGGCCTTTTCAGCTTTTGACATCCTCGCCCTCCGCATTTGCTTCTGTTCTCTTTGCTTCCTCAACTGTTCTTCAAGCATCCGGAGGAGTTTCTCTTTTTTCTTCTCATTTGCTGGGGAAAGTGGCTGTTCCCCTGCTCGAGTCGCTCAGCATATCATAAATTCTATTGCGACTTCGTCGCCTCTGCTCTCGCTGACGCTTCAAAAAGTCTTCACGTTCTTCTTCAGTCATCCGCTCTCTCTCCTGCTGGCGTTGACGTCGGATTTCCTTCCGCTTTGTTTCGGAACTTTTTCTTTTTTTCCAGTTTCGTCGTGGAGTTGATGGCTTCTTCGGAGCTGACGATTCTGTTTCTGAAGAAGGCTTTGAAGTAGCTGGCGATTCCGTTGAAGAAGAAGAAGGCTTTGGTTGTAATCTCGAGCTCGTATTCATTCTTTGACTTGACTTCGGCTTATCATAAACCAACTCTTCGTAGTCCTCACCCAATCTAGAGCTTCTGGTTCGTCTTTGGGGAGGTTCTGGAGGTCGCTTTTCAACACGACCTTTCTTTGTCGGCATAAATAACTCTGTGAGACCGAACATGCTGTCGAAAAAGTCAACAGCTTCACCTTCTCCCTCGTCGACTTCTTCTGCCATTTCCGTTTCAACTGGAAGAAATTGAAAAAGCAACTCCTCATCTGAAGCCACTTCTTCAATGTCGCTATCACAGTCTTCTTGGTCGTTTGTAGCTTCATTGCTAGAGTCTGAGTCACCATTCTGTTCTTCAACGCTGTCCAAACATTCAATGTCATCATCATCTTCTTGATTGTCTCCACCATCGTAATTTGCTTCATCTAGATCCCCGTCTGACTCCTCCACAGGTACATAAATATACTCCAACTTTAAACCATCCTGGTTGAATTCGGCGTTATCAACAACCTCGACTTCCGTCTGGTCACTTTCTTGGCGACTGAGATTCAGCTCCTGTAGGAACAATTCTTTGTCCTCTTCCTCTGCCATTCCGCCCTTCTAAAATAACACAATTTCAAATGAACTTATCATTAATTGGAATTCTCAATGATTTCGAAATATCCTTATCTCCACTTGTAAACTTATAAAATGCTAATTAATTGGAAACTAAATTAATGAATGCTCAAAATGATCTACCTTAGTTAACACACTCCCATGTATGTTTAATTTTGGACATCAACAAAACAACACAAATTCTCAAAATGTTCTCATTCTCATGCACATCATCTGCTTTTGGTAGGGAATGGGAAGATTTCACGAGAGTACCGTCTCCGACTAGCTTGCCTGTGTTAACTCGAGTTCTTAAGCTGAGCACTCTTAAGCCGAATGTTTCCCATCTATCTTCTTAGACTGTCTTGCTTTTAGGCGAACCCAATTGCAATGTGCTGTTCGTTTGTTTTAGAAGCGTCATGAGTGAAAGTTGAGTAAAAAGCATTTACGAGTTTTCCGATTAACCATTAACCCAGTTTTAATATAATTTTTACAAAATTGTGAATTAGAAATGATTATTAATTAAGCAACGCATCAAGCTTTCTGTTCATCGCATGTTGAAAGCGGCTGAAATTCCCGAGTTAGTCCATATTTCTTGGGGGAAAAGTAGCTTGTAGTTTGAATTGCAAGTCCCACCCATATCATTACTCCAAATATAATGTATCCAGCGGTAGAAATGTCATTTATTATTTTCAATTGATTAATGAAACTGTCATCAATCCGAGCCCGTTGTTTGAACCAAAAAATGGGAAAATAAAGGCTAGGAACGTTTTTTAAGATCCTGAAAAATTAGTGAAAATTGTTTCATTTTCGTCCAGCATTAAATTACATGGGAATTTTCTTTTACTTACTCGTATTCTGGGTAAGACTCAACCAACAGGTTAATTTGCATTGAAGCCTCTACTTGAAGTGGAATTCCGGTTGTCTAGTGTGTATTTTGAGATTTTTCTATGTAAAATGTGAAATTTTTTAAGTAATTTAGGATAGTATTGGAGGTACCTGCTCTAAATCAATGTACATTTCATGATTAGTCGCGTTGGGCTTCATTCCTTTCACTGCAAGGCGATAGGAAGGGTCTGCTAAGTAGAAATGAGGGAAGGAAACAAACGCAGGGACATTCCATCTGGATAAAAATAATTATGATTAAATTAAATTGTGAAAAGTTTTTTTTAAACTTCAGTTCATTCCTCAATTACTTGCAAGTGGACACATCAATCACTCCTTTCGGTGGACATTTTCCCGAGCTACAAAAACATCGAGTATTAAAATTCTCTGGGGAAGTATCCAACATGTTCTCATCGCTCCAAAAACGATACCCCTTCAACCCATTCATCCTCACTCCTGCTTTAAAAGGCATGGTTATGGTGCGACAAATGTCAGTGCTGAAAATGGAAACGCTGTCCTTTTGTGGGTCTGGAGGAAAAAATTCTCCAGCTGAACCTTTTATACTGCTGCAATTGGATTGGTAGGCGTAACTCGTATTGCGATAGTTCCATTTGGCCATTTCCCCAAAATTTTGAATGTTACCTTTTCCGGTGTACATGTTGAATATTCCGTCATAAGTTGCTGAGTTATTTCTCTGTATGAATTAAAGAATGAAAAATTAATCAAATGGATTTTAGGTAAATAATATAACAATATTGAACATTTTCTCAGTTATTCATTTTACGGTATAAAACCATCCAAATTTATCGAAAGGAAGCATCACGCCTGGTAAGATTGACGCAAGCTCCAAGAGTGGATCTTCGTAGCCTTCAAATGTCAGCTCACGAACTGATTTTTGAACATGAAGGCTGGTGTCAAACAGCTTCATGGCTATGGCCAAGGAGCTTTTCATGAAATGGGGATAATTTTGTGAGGCAAACGCTGCTGCCTAAATAAAACACAGTGATCATTAAAAAGTATTTACTTGAAAGTATTCTTCCATAAAAAATGTCATACCACAGCTGGAGCATTTAAAGTTGTCACAATATCCTCCAGCGAGCCAGCAGATAAGGAAGGCTCAAAATGCCAGGTTTTATTTTGCAGAAATGTCACAGTGTCGTTCTCTTCATGCCAATTTAATATTACTTTCCCCCGGTGTTCCCTAAAGTTGTATTTTATTATTTGGTTAGCAAATTTGGTCAGTTTTTGTGCTGTATTGAAGTCAAATTACTACCTAAACACATATGGACCCATTTCCACAAGCTTCGGGATTCTCAGATGAGCGTCTGGATTTTTTAGGTCGGTGGGATTGGTCCAGTTAAAAAAATAAACCTCAAGATAGACCGGAACTGACACATTTTTCCAGAGCTCAAAACTTTGAGATCCTGGCGACAGAATGAGGTTCTGTGGATGAGTCAAGTATTAATAATTGCAAAGCAAATTAAACATCCCTTGTTAGACGTACCTGATGCAGAACCCTTTCAAAAATTTCCTCCCAAAATATGAATAATACAGCGCCTGTCGTAAATAAACCCATGCCGAAAAAACTTTGCAAAATCATACTTGATGTTCACTTTGACCTTTCTCTCTCAACCGTCAACCTGGTCTTAATACAGTCTAGACATCTGGATGCATTTGACCATTGACCAACGTCAAATAAAAAACGCCGATATGCTAAATTAGTTGGGGTTTAGCTAACCTGCACTCAAAACATTGTTAGAGAGCTGATGTACAGCGCAATACTCACCATCTTATAAGTAATTTCATGATCATAAACTGGTTTCTGATCTCAATTATTTTACAGGGTTATCGGAGCTGTGCATGCTTGGATGCTAATCTCTTTGGCAGAAATTTTTTTATTGGCATCTACTGGACTGGAAAATGCCGACGGATTAAATAGAAGTTGGATATAAAATCTGGATTATATGTATGCTCATGGATGAAACATGCTTTCTGTAAGTTGATGCGAAACTTGCAATTTTGATACATCAATGAGGTATTTAATCCAGTTCATAAAAATAATTCCATGATTGCGTCAGGTTTCTGATCACAATACATTGATTTAATCTAGCAAATTAAAATACCATCGGGTTGAATGGATATTAAATCGCCATAGCTGAAATGTTCGGTAGCTTTGAGACACGAAATCATGAAGATTATGGGATTAAGAACTATCAAAGTGGCGATGAGCTCCTGATGAGGTAGGTAGAAAGTTGGAACATAAACCTTTTTAAGGTTGAAGAACCTGAGGATTACAAGTTCAGTTAGTTTTAACCAAGCTTTAACGAAGGTTCTCTTCTGTTATTCCCTAGAAATAAAGTATAACTAGAATGGATAATTGTGTGGTAACTGTAGTAGGGAAAGTCAGCCCTGATTTTGATAGTGTCTCATTGACCCCAATAAAAGTTTGTATGATTTTGATGTGAGTGTCTTTTTAAGGACATGCAACACAGAAATTGAGAAGCCAATACTTGGACAAGTTACATTTGGTAAACTGAACATATTTCATTCATAAGACCCTTAATTAACCAGTATTATATTATTCCACATAGGAAAAGTTCCCTAGTTGGCTAAATGGTTCCTAATTGAAATGGCCCTGGTGGTGTGGATAAATACCGGGAGGGAAACTTGCGCATTTATTTGATGGTTCCTGCAAAAATATAAGTTGGAAAACTGGGAGCTCACTTACACATCTAGATTCATCCATGGACAGAGTTACAAGCAAAACTTGGGACAACGCTCGTCCTGAGGAGTTTGGAACCATAGGATACTTGATCCTTGCCTATATTTTCTAGGTGAGCAATAAATTCTGTAGATTCAGTGCTTTATGTTGGGTATTAAGGCAACATGTTTTTCGCAGATTGTCATCATTATTTCTTTCCCCGTTTGAGTCCACCTTTTCTGACAACGCAAGTATAGGTATCCATCCATTTGGTGATGAAGCCTACTCTCTTGCAGAAATTCCTTTTGCTCACAGAATCAATTTGGAAAACTTGGAAACACTTGAGACGGTAAAATTATTTCAAACCGGGGCATTTTAGGACATGATAAGTTTTCAAATGTGTTTAATAACAGATAGGTAGATATTTATAGTTTATGAAAGGTTAGACTATATAATAAATATTTTGTCAGGTAAATGTTCACAACGTACTTGGCTTAGTTCATCACACAGCTCACCTCCATACCTGGGCAGATAAAGTATACAATATCGGTTCCAAACTGGGTTTTTCCCTTCGACCCTGCTATGTGGTGGTAGAAATGGATGCTACTTCAAAACTAACCACATCTAGCCCGTTCGATGAACCATCTGGAAAGTCTCCTTGGTCTACTGCCAAAATAGTGGCAACCATCCCATCCCGGTGGCCCCTCAAGCTGGGATACATGCATTCGTTTCTCATCACTCCAAATTATTTCATCCTTGTTGAGCAACCGTTGTCTATCTTCATGCCGAAATTTGCAGTTAATCAGCTCTCAAGAAGAAAACCATTGGCTTCCAGTCTTCAGTTTTTTCCGGATGAAGACACATGTTTCTACGTTGTTAGTCGAAACCAAGCAAATAATCCACAATGTCAAGTGTTTCGGGCTCCGGCTTTCATTTACTTTCACACAATTAATGCGTTTGAGACAAAGATTCGAGATGATGATGATATTATAATAGTTGATATTAGTTGCTATGATGACCCATCCTTTATTGATTCTATGTATGTGGAAGCTCTGGAGGTAAGGCTTTTTTAACTAACTATTTAGCCATTTAAAAAATACTTTTATAAATATTTTTTATGAAATAGAATGCACAAAGTAATCCGGATTATGCCAAAATGCTTCACGGAAGACCAAAACGATTCACACTAAATTGTACAAGCGGCCAAATTACAGAATCCAAAGTAATTGTTAATATTGGGTGTGAGCTGCCTAAAATCAATAGTGAGTTTGTTGGAAAGCCCTACAACTACTTTTATGCTATGTGTGCTGACATCGATGCTAATAATCCTGGAAAGGTTAAAAAGAATTATACATAATATCACAATATTTAAAATTGAGAGATTTATAGATGAAATTTGATTTTTATAGTTGATCAAGGTTGACGTTGTAAAAAACACGTTTAAAACTTGGCACGAACCAAATGCATTTACAAGTGAGCCGATTTTCGTCCCCGCACCTAACTCAAAGGTGATTGTAATATTGGTAAAAAATCACCACCATCAATAATTACATTTTTATGTGAGAATGAAATGACACTTGTTTTTCACACAGGGTGAAGATGATGGTGTCCTAATGTCAATTTTACTTTACGGTGGTGAAAGTAGAATCGGTCCAAATAGGTCAACACTCGTGATACTCCATGCAAAAAGTTGGGAAGCTATTGCAAAAGTGGATATTCTTAGTGAGTCCGCTCTTCCTAAGTGTCTACATGGCTGGTTTTTTCCAGACGAACATTTCAAGGAGACAGTGACACAAGATAAAGTAACTGTGAGCTGAATGCAAGATCCTAACAAGAATTATGAAGCAGATTTAGTTCACATTTATTAAACGAATAAAATATTATATTAAGTACAATTGTAAAGCTCTAGTAAACTACTTTTATTACAATTAGAAGTATGGAATTGAAGTTAAATTCAGAAATAGATCAATAAATTTATTTACAAAAGATTATGATTGAATGTCCCAGTTTCAGAGCTCAACCGTCATCATCAACAAATTCCACTTGTTTCAATCTCAGAACTCTCAGATTTGAAAACATTACATTTAGAGTGTGGTTACGCACAATTTCGAAAAGCTGACACGAGCCAATCAGGCATTTCACTGAGTATCCATATTGATTCAGAAGCATTTGACAGAGTGAAAGTTTGCAGTTAGCGGAGAAAGTAGCACATCCGTCCAAAAAGACATTCACATTTATTAGCTGCAAATGCTTCGATTCGGATAGTTGAAAAACCAATCTGTCATAGTTTTCTAGCCCTTTCCAACAATTGACGAGGTAGCCAACAACAGTTATAATTGAATTTAATAGTACTTTAATTTCAAAACTTCCCATCAAATTAGGCAATAAATGTGAAACCTCTGGTTTTTGAGAAATATTAAGCTCATGTTTCCTTTCCATATCTACTTAAACTTACCATAATTTTGAAAAACAAATTTTTAAGTAAATTAAACTGTCCTAAATATTAAGTAATCAGACTAACTTTCAACACAAAAAGTTCACAATGTGTACAACTAACTTATTAGCTTATCTAACTAGTCAGATTTTATTGCTATACATTTGATTTTGCAATTTGCAAGGGTGAAAGTATCTGATTAAGTAAAAAAGTAACACCTGGGCAACTTGTGATGATTTATAAAAAATATCGCAAATATAAGTACCCATGGTGGGGCTCGAACCCACAATTTTCTGCTTAGAAGGCAGACGCCTTATCCATTTGGCCACACGGGCTACTTATTGAAAGTGTCACGTTTTGGGCGCTTAAGAAACATTTACCCAAAAAGCTGTACTAAAATTGATTTTAGATTTATGAAATCATGACAACAATTACATCATTTTTTGCTGCTACATTGTATTCTACGAAGACCACGCATTTTGGTTTTTTGCAGTATACTACGTAAATAAAGTAGGTGTTGCATCACCCAATTAAGTGAGTTTGTACGTGAACGATGGAACAACGGGGCTATTTGCGAATAAATTTAACAAACTGCATTTTTTGCTTCTGGAAAATGAGATCCGTAAATTTTAAATACCAGGGTTTATTCCAGCACAGCTAACAGCGAGATAATGAAATCAATACACGTATAACAAAACTCACAAAATGTTTTTCTACTAACTGTGAAGAAAGTTGCTGCCGTATGAATTCTCAAAGGTGGACAGCTCTCAATAAACTTTTTCATCGGAGATTCATTTTTAGTCATGTTCCTACAACTTTTGCTAAAACTAAGATAAGCTTCATAAACCTGACTCAACTCCACCGACTCTATAAACTGAATGAAGAGGGGTATTATGAGACTCGTCAGTAGCACACTCGTTAATATAAATCCCGAAGCAAACAAAACGTGTGGAATATTAATAAAGCAATACTAATTCCAACAAAAACTATTAGACAAGTAACATGATGTAAGGAAACTACCAAGCAGCCATACAACTCGTTTAAGAGAATGTTAAAAACTTGCTGAGTTCTGTACATGTGAACTAGCATTCTCTCATCTACAAAGCGAAGCGCATTTGTGCGAAATTTGTATGAAATTAGTTTACCAATTTTTCGCTCAATACAGGAAGTTGGAGTTAAGCATGATAAGCAAACGTTTGAAAATATGAGGTAGCAATAAATGAGCATGGCAACGTTGAAAATTGTAGAGGAGGCGCTGCTGACAATCCACATGAGAAATAGGAGAAAAGGAAGAAAGCGCAGCTCAAGTTTGAGATCAACTTCCAACCAAGTTCTGATTAGGGCATGGGTCGGCTCAAAAGGGGCACACATCACGAGGCCAAATCCGAGAGGAACAAATATAGTAATTATGGCTGTGAAAAGGATGAGTAGCTCTCCAACTCGGATTTTTGCAAGTTGTTTTTGACTCAATCTTCCATTCACGGCTTCAATTCTTTCTGCATTCAATTATTTTTTTAAAAATTACTAAAAGTTTCAATTTTTTAAAAAATTTACCTGCTAATCTGTCGGAGTAACGGAACATTCCATTGAAAAGATTCATGAGGTTGATCCATTGGCTGTTGAAATGGTTGCTGACTAATATAATTGTTGCAACAAAACTGTTTGTAACCCAACCCATTATGAAGGTGACAAATTCTTTGTCTGAGCGCAAATAAGACTCGCTTTCCATTACAGTCCAGAGATAAATTGTCATGAGAATAGGGTAGCCTGCTCCTATATACCGAGAAAGGCGTCATTCCAATGAATGTAGTTGGAGACTGGGACGAGCTCCATCGTTTTCCAATCCATTTTGTAGTCGTTGGAGAGTGAGATGTGAGTGGTGAAAAGGAGTCGGTAGCCGATTACACGTTTCATTTGGAGTGATCATTTTAGATTTTATCAAGATTTTAAAGAAATATTTTAGAATACGTATGAGTTCAAAATTCAATCGCTAAATGGAAGGGAAGGCCTTGCAACGACCTCATTTTGGTCACAGTTTCTAAGATAAAGGCTTTTGGTTGTTTTACATAGTTTTATGCGTCTTATGAAAGTTGTTATCAATTTAACTTGATGTAAGTTTCTTAACAAGGAAATTGATAACGCATGGATTCCAATGAAAGTGGGCGGAACCAATTTGTTTGAAAAATATTGCGACGAAAAAGAAAGTGGTGTAGTAACAATTGCATTGGGATTGATTAGAAACTAAAGTACTTAGTGTTTACTAAATTGAAAAAGAATGAAAACCATTAAAAATAAAATTTAGTTTGCTGCTAGTAATTATAAAAATTTAAATGCTACTCTCATATATTTATATAAGTTGAGTTATGAACGTTAATTATGTTAACAATCGCTAAAAATGTAATAAAAAATTTGAGGGGGCACACGGAGTTGAACCATGGACCTCTCGATCTGCAGTCGAATGCTCTACCACTGAGCTATACCCCCATGCTTGCTCAACAAGAAGAATATAGTGTGACTGCTTGCGAGTCATTTATGATTGACTAAACTACTGCTCAAAATACTAGAAAACGGAGGAGAATATGCGTTAATATTAATAATAACCTAGTTTGATAACGGAAAGAGGAAATAAAGGAATCATTTGTATCAGTTTGCTGGCTAAACTCAATAAAGTTATTTCATTTATTAGTAAAACAGGAGTAGAAATTAGTTCCAAAATAATATGAAATTTTTGTACTTTAACATCCTTTTTTTTCAATACAAAATATTAGCAGTCATCTTCCTCTTGCTTGACTATTACGCGAATTCGCACTGCATTAGAATCAGAATTTAATAGCCCTTCGACTAATTCCGGATCCGCTTCCTTCGCCATCCAGCTTGGAAGTGGGGTGCCTGGTCGGTGATACCTCCTCTTTTTCAACCAGTCTTCAGCTTCTTCTCTCATTCGGCATTTGAGATCACTACAGAATTCGCAAATGATGAGATCTTCAGAGAGCAACGTTGTACACTTTTCTGAGAACCAAAACTGACATCCTTTTGTGAGCACCTGCCCAGGACATCATATTCAAGTTTTTTACACCTGGACAGATTTTGAGATGAGTTATCTTCTTTATCACACTTTCACATCTTCCAAACTGGATAATTTATCCGGAAAACATGTAAGAAATGTCCATGTTACGAATCTTTGCCATGGCATGATTATCAAGGGAGATTTGGAGACTTGTTTCAACATACAATGTCGGCATCTTTGAGCTGGGTCTTTGATAAGCTCACAAAACTGCAGGCTGACCCTTCCTCGTCTTCCCATCGCTGACAGATCCAACCTGGAGGCAATGGAGTTGCTGTAGTTTATCTACGGGTAGAATTCCATCCAATTTTCTGACTTCATCACAATCATCATGTTCCACTTTGATTTCTATCATCATTTCATCCTCACAAGGAGAACTGAGGTGGATTTCTTCACGTTTTTTATTCACAGAGTAAACACGTGGTTCCATTTCCAGTTCAGCAACATTTGGAGGAGATTCTGGGGGCGTTTCTTCCCTCCCAAACATTTTTCTTAGGTGACCTCCTTTCTTCGCCTTGAGGAATTCGAACCACACTTAAAAATTGTTGGAACCGCATCCAGCGACAGTTTCCAGTGCGTTCTAGCTTGTTCCGCCATCACCACATCTCCAATCATCACCTTATCAGTTTTGACAACAAACCTCTCTTCAAAATGGAGGTGACAAATGCGACAAGTTGAAAAATTCCAAGGTTTGTCACTCCTTTTGGGAATGTTTTTGAGCCAGAGTTGCCGAATGTGAACATCCGCCTTAGATGGGAATTTAAAGATATGAACTCCACCCTCTGAAGCTCTTCTTCCGCTCCTGCAACCAGCTATATAACAGCATGGCATTTTTCTGGAGTTATTGATAACCAAAAATTAGAAATGGAAAACTCAAGCCCAAAATACCAGACCATGAGGGACGAGAGAGAGAGCTCGCTTATGAGTCAGCTGTGAATTGTCAACAAAAGAGCAGCTCTTGTGTATTATGGTAGGGATTCCTGCGCTCGTGAAAGTTTATCAATTTTTTGTTAAGTAATTACAACACCTGTCTTAAAATGATCAATCGTTGTGGATGTGCCTTAATTAAGTTGGTGACGGAGAGGATTAAAGTGAATCAGTTTGTGTGGAGGTCGAAGAGCACTTTAAGCCGAACCCCAACCCGAGTTTATCTACCGGCTCGAGGGGAATTGTCGGCGAAACAAAGTTTGGCCAAATTACCTCCAACTTCTAATAAAAACGATGAAGCCAGACGGCTTGAAGCGATCACTGAAATTCAGCAGTTTGCTGAAGCAGGAGAGATTTTTAGGTAATTATTATAATAATTTTAATGCTTTAAATTATCCTTTTTTTTCAATCAAATTGATACTGATTGGTTTTGTGAATTAGGAAAGTGATGGGAGACATTCATACTTTGAAGAACAAGCGACAAATTGCTCTGGAGGGGGCGAGACTGGTGGAGGAAGGGCTCCGGTTTGGACTCAAGTTGAGGATCCTTTTCCTCTTGAAAAGTTTGAAGGTGATTCCTGACTGTTTGAAGGAGTTTGTGGAGCGTGAAAAAAACGAGAGCAGTAGCTTTGGGAATTATGATGATAAGAAGGAGGTCATTCGGGTCAAGCTATCCACCCTGGAAACGTGGTCATCTGTGAAAACACCACCTGGAATCATTGGTGAGGAGTTTAGATATGGAAAAAACGTGGTTTTAATTAATTTTAGATGTAATTTGGAGTTTGTGTTTGTAGGCATCTTTGACAAACCGACGGAAGCCCATAAATGTGAGAAAAATGAAGCTGAATTGAGCGCTGAACGAGCTCCCATCCCGCTGACAGTTATTCTAGACAACGTTCGGGAGCCTGGTAACCTCGGGTCCATAATCAGAACTGCAGCTGGCATTGGGTGCAACGTCTTTTTATCCACTGGTACACATTATTTTGAAAGATTCATTTAAACCATTCAAAATATCAGTAAAACATGGAATTTTACATAATATTTTACAGGCTGCGCTGACGCCTGGGAGATGAAGGCTTTGCGAGGTGGAGATGGGGCCCAGTTTTACGTTCCAATAGTCTCCAACGTCAACTTGGATGCTCTGTATCGGTACCCTCACCTTTCAGAACATTTTACAAACGATTCAAAATCAAAAGGAGTTGGAATCTTTCTCGCTGATAGTGATCATCTTGGGACTGACAACTTTGGGTTGCGTATTCAGCCCTACACGGAGGTCAATTATGGAGAGTTCTCCAGAACCATTTTGATCCTCGGAGGTGAAACAGCGGGACTCAGTGATACCGTACGAAGGGCTGTTGCCCATTTGCAAAAATATTATCCTGAAAATGTTAAGACAGTATCCAGAATCACGATTCCAATGTGTATGCCAATTGACAGTCTCAATGTCGCGAATGCTTTTGGTATTGTGGGCTATGAGATTGCTCGTCAGTACCGAGCTAAATGTTAAGTTGACTTGTAGATGTTATCAGAGAGATAAGGCTGAGTTGTTTTCACATTTCTGCTAATAAATGACAGGATAATATAAAAAGGATTTCAAAAACTCTGAATCAATCCTCATATTTCACATTGACATGAATTCGCGTTGAAACTCAAATAGGCTATTTGTTCCTGACTCGCTCATCAGCAAAGTTTCAAAACGTAAAACAAATGTTTTATTCAACGGGGTAGTACGAAGTGGCTTCATTCCTCCGCGTGTTCGCACGCATTTTCCCTTTAATCAATTTTCTAGCATTTTTTATGCCTAATGCCAACTAAAAGGCATTTGACTTTTTGAAAGTAGTTCAAAGCAGAAAGTATTGTTACGTTAATTGTGAAAATATATTAAAATTTGAACAGGAAGTTTACTGTAATACGTTTAAGTTAATTTATGAGCTCTCTATTGTTTTTGCAATAGAATACTACTAAAATAGATTAACTAGCAAAATTTTAACACGTTTACTTTCATGATTCCTTCCCCGGCTTGAAACCTCCCCCTAAAATTAAGATAATTTTTGCCTGCTTAAAATGTCCCGTGTTTGGACATAAAGTGAGTATGGTAGTAAATTTATCAGTGCAAAAGGTGGTGAATCAGACACAGTTTGTCACACAAAGCAGTTGCTGAGCTGGTCAATAGTCGAATTATCTACTAAAATTATACCCAGTAGAGTTAATATGGGTAAGATTTGTAAATTGAAAGTCAGAAAAAATGTCAGCAAAATTTTTAACTTCTACTCAGATGCTGCATGTGAAGAATGCGCTGCTCACATCTTACGTTTAATATGCAGTCCTGCATATTGAGTCCTGACTTAATATTATTAGAATCGCAAGGGAAAGTTATGGAGAAAGCACTTATTTATCACCTCCTATTTTTTTTGTTCTTTTAATTAAAAATTAAAGCAGAATCAACAATATAATTATCTCATAATTATAACGTGTGTATATAGCTCCTGCCGGCCAGATCTATTATTCTCCCTGGTCACTGCTGCTGCCACGGAACGCGGTATCTGACTGACTCTGTTGTCGCCTAAGGTTATGAGTTGTGAAATGCACAAGAGGAAAGGTCTGGACAGATCGTTTTTGTTGCTACAAAACGGAGGGCAAGTGTTGCTAAATGCCTTCGAGGATTATATTTATTGCTCTAGCAAGTTGGAAAGTCACATAAAGGTATACTTAGCCTATGTTAAAGCCATGAAAGCTTCTCCTCACTTAACTATTAAGACAAATATTCACCTGAATAACTCTCCAAATCCCCAAATATACAAATATGACCATACCAGTCACATAATATAACGTCATGCTGGAAACATGCAACCACCAACTTTCTTGTGTACATAAAAATTGACGTTTATGAAGTGCAGACGTTTTTTATTAGCGTTAAGAATCCAATAGAATCTTTTCTTCTAAAAAAGTTGACTTGATTTTCAATGACAAGTAAGTGAGCAATGAAACTATTAAATTAGCATATATTTCCATATAGATCAGTTATAAATAGGTTTATTTGCCTGCATATCGATTGCCTTGCCTGCTATTTGGCAAACTTCATTCATTACTCTCCTACAATTATACATAAAATCAACTTTCTTGTATCAAACTTCATTTTTGTTTATTTTCACAGTGCCCCCAGTTTTTGCCCCACTGTATCCGTCTTAGGGTAGAATTTCTAGAAGCTGCATTTTCAGTAATAGTTTCGTCCCAAATAAACTGAAAGAATGCCTTCGTCCAGTGTTTGCTGCGGCATACGACAAATGGGAAGTTTTTAACATGTAGTCGCCCAAGTCGCAGTAGTGCAATTGAAAAGTAGTAGACTTTTGTGGATGTGATTTTATATATTCTCAAATAATTACTCATTGCAAACTGTCATTAAAAGCAAGCATTACGTTGACAATGTAGTCAAGGTATTATCAAAGTAGTTCATTTTCATATCTCTGTCCATGATTCCAACACCAACCGGAAGTGCAAGATTCGGGGAAGCTTGCTAGTATTCTACGTAGCTTTGTTTCTTTCAGCCTACTGCAGTGTGCCAAACGCTTTCTCCATTCCTGTTTTCATTGCAAATACAATTGTCAATGTACAGAGCAGCCTATATAATAATGAAGCATACAATAAACCATCGCAATACAAATGATTCCAACAAAAATTGAGAAGTAGGCGTTTAATTGATTGCGAATGCTAAAAACTGCATAATTTGGACCAATAATAAAAAAAAGAAAGAAGCTATCAACAAGTATTCCTATAGTAGGATATTGAGTTATCTGGTAAGCCACAGCCACAACCAACTGAAGGAGTTTGAAGTTCATCAGACTGGAATAGTTAACCATGCCGGCGTGATTGTTTCTTGTTCTGTTAACATGAGCCAAACATGAAAACCAACTTGATATGCTATCATTGACATTGCACGAAAGCTCATAAACATTGATTGATATCCAAACAATTTTAACAGTCGCACTAAAACCACAAGTGGGCTCGAGCCTGCACTTTCATCTTTTCCTAGTATGCGTGATGCTATGGTCAAAACCAAATAGCCGTCATCAACTTCTAGCCATACCACTAGAAAAGGTAAAAATGCTGACACTGGGAAGTAGACAAGGACAACCATACACAAAAGACACCCAAGCCAGTGTGTTTCCTTCCTATAAATTTTTCCTACATTCCTCTATAACTAATCTAATGTTGAGGACAACTCTCCCGTCGACTTGGTAGTCATGTTCATCCAAATTTAAATACCAGTTGGTCAGGGAAACAAACTCCTTTCCGACAAAATGAACACTAAGTCGAACCAATTGATGTGCAGCACAAAGCCATAGCAAAAAGGATGGTATAACTTGTTCAATCCGTAGTAATCCGGGAATGGAAATTTTTGCTATTGCTATAAAAATCCCCCCACCGATTCCGAATATTCCGTTGATAACGAAATTTGCTATCAAGTATGGCGCCAGCTTGAATCTATTTTCTTTTTCAAGAAGCCTCCACTCCTGAGATTCGTTGTTCCAGTGTATAATATAGGCTGGGAACAGAAGGTTATCTAATCGCTGGTTCAACTTGTATGCAAGCAGAATCAAATATGACTTCATGATTGTAGTAGCCTTACGTATAGGTTGAGTTTAAGTTGATCAGGAAGCGAATATCTTGACTTTTTAAGGCGAATGTGTGAATGTTGGAGCTAGCTTTCGAATTCCTCTATAACGTTTGGGGTACAAGTGAAGACCCTACTGTAGATTTTCGGATTCCACCTTGATTTTGCGGGGTGGAAAGCTTTTTTTTGGAGCAAACATATTCAAATATTGATTTGAGGATACTTTCTACCTTAAATAAAATATCGATATGTGAAACTGGTTAG
This sequence comes from Orchesella cincta, assembly GCA_001718145.1. Lineage (NCBI taxonomy): Eukaryota > Metazoa > Arthropoda > Collembola > Entomobryomorpha > Orchesellidae > Orchesella > Orchesella cincta. The sequence goes on from LJIJ01001763.1 coordinate 22,930, forward strand.
AACTAATCGTAAGTTATGTTCAGAGGCAGAGTTGTCCAAATTTTAGATAATATTTAAAACATGAGTGAGTATGGTTCCAACATCGAATCAGTGCTCTTAAACCATTTTTACTAAACATGAGACGCTGGAATTACAATGTCAAAGTTACCGAAAATAAACTTTTGTGGAGGCTATTTGAGCATGTAATATTCCATTACGATTTTTTTTAAATAAGAAGAACTATTCTAATGTTAATGTACATTAAAAAGATTTTAAAAGAAATTACTACCATGGACATTTTACATAAAACTTTGCTGTTGGTATATGGGCCTTATAATGTAGGATATACGTGTGTATGTTTGCTGATTAATCAATAAAAGTTTCCTATTTTTGCATTTGTATGACTGACCAACATTTTTTCACCGTGTTCCTCATAATATACATGTAAGATAGGACGGTTGTTTTAACTGAAATTGGAAGCATTATCAACCCATTTGAGACTGTGACAGAAAACGAATCAAAGTTGAAAGAATTTCCGCATACAAATGGAAGCCTCCTGCTTCAACATACGGGAAAGGTTTTGATACAATATTTTTTTGACTGCTGATGAAGACTTCAAAAAACTCATTTATTCTGACGTTGAAAACTCATAGACAGTTTTCATGTTTGTGTTCTCACCAATAAACCCAAGGAATGATTCAAGTGTCAAGTAAAAAGAATAAATGTTAATTTTAAAGTAATTAAAACAAGAGTGCTGAGACAGCACCACAGCCACCGTGGCTAAATTTTTGAAATCTCGGACATTTATGTTCCTGGTATGGCAGTTTACGGTGAAAGCCGATTGCAAAAAACTTTATGTCAAAATTTGATTTCTGTTCCGAGTTATGACTGTTTGAATTTATGAACCTTCACTGGCGCGTGCCAGTGAAAGTTTTTAAAAATTTAGATTTTACTTCTTTTCAGGTGTATTTCTTTTGCCAGTTTGTTTGCATATGCTAGAGGTATCACCTGCAAAAAGAATTAGCACATAAGCTCAAAGCTTGGGTGAGTAATTACAGGTAATTAGTTTTTCGAAACTTTTAATTTAAAAGAAAAAGGCCAAAAGGTTTGGTAAATCTGAGATTGCCACCTGGCACCTCAAGTGTCCCTCTACTACCTCATGAAATTTTTTTTACCAAAGCTCCCGGTAATTTTTCTAAATAAGCCTAAATAGTTTGCCAACTAAAGTTCAACTCACCTGTCACCAGGGATGTAAAATTTACTGAAATGTAACTTGGAAATACTACAAGTGAAGGGGCCTGAATTTTAAATCAAAGTTGTAGCGTTCCCTTTACAATAAAGATTTGAACGGAATTTATCAATATTATTTTGAATATTCTCATCACCCATCTCCTCCTTTGGATTGGTAAACCACATGTTCAACAAACAACGTACTTCAGGCTCGTCTAAATTCCTGAGTTGGGTTTTCTGCCAGTCGTCCACCGGAAATGAAACATTTTCGAAGTTGCCTGCGAGAACTTGTGGCATTATAAGCTTGACGTGATTGCCTGTGTTAGTTGGGAATCGTAGTTTGTCTAGAGACATTTCTTTAGTCAAGTCAATACTCTCAGGTTCTCCAGCAGTGATTTCAGGAATAGTCATTTTATAAAATTTTATTTTCCCTTTTTATAGTTTCAGAATTTATTTGCCCTGATAAGAGTGCTTGACAGATTTTCGATCCACTTATATCACAGAAACTTTACCCAATCACCCATCCAGAATATTGAATAACCCAGCTCCACTTAACCGAAAATTTGATGAAAGCTAATTATTCTGCAGACAGGCGTACAAAGCTATGCTGCATGGGAAGGAAAAGTTACAACTGAGCTCAGTGTCTGTGTGCATTTTTAGTTTTATCTGACAAAAATCCAATGATCTCGCTTTCTGCTATGAGTAAAGGTTGAACACGCTTATTGACATAGCATGCCTTTATGGTGATGTCAAGTTAGGCAGTTTGCAGCTAGGCAGGTAGATCTTGTTGCCCGGTAGTAGAATCCTGCTGCCGTCGAAATCCTCACTTGGCCTCTAAACACAGGCAGGATATGTGAAGTTTTAAAAAAAGGTTAGAAGGTTGAAACATACGCTTCCCAGCTAATTTGGATACGCTATTTCGAACGGGAGTGAAAGTTTGGCTCTAAGCTTCCATCAGCCGCATGAAAATTGTTGGGTAGCAAGATTCTACTGCCTGGCAGCATGATCTGTCCGACTAGCTGAAACTGTTACCCCGTGAAGGCTTATAGTCAGAAAATGACTGAGATTTGTGAACAAGCAGTACTAACATTTATATTCATGACGTTGACAGTTATTTTGCCTTGAAACGAAGCAATACTGCAATTCATTTTTTCCTTCAAAGGGGACCACGTTGAAAGGTAAATGGAAAATGCAATTTTGTTTGGTGCAGTAAGTTCCTGAAAGGGAATTTCCAGTGGAATTTTTTTCTTCAATTTTTTTTCAATCAGTTTGGAATGTTGTCGTCTATTTCAAGAAAGCATGATTCTAATGTCACAAGTGATCCTGAGCGGAGTAAGTTACATACATCCTTTCTGTTCCTTATTTCTAAGAAGCGGAGACTAACTTTTAAACCAATAATAAAATAGCCCAGAATCTGACGAATACATTTCTTTAACGATTTGTGCCCTTGAAATATAAACATATTTCGACCCAACGAGGGAACGGGTGAATGAGTAACTATAATATGCTTCGCTTGAGTTGATTTATAGGAAGATTAATATATTACAAATTTGGTGATATGGGCACATTTGAATAATTCAACCAATTTCTTCCATTTTTGAAATAAAACCGCAATTGACTTTATTTATTTTCGTGTCGGACATAGTTAAACAAGCAGGCGTATCTCTTGACGTAGATTTCAGATACGAGCTGCCTGCTTGGACTTTATAAAAAATATATGGAGTAGACATTGTCAGTATTTTTTTGCCAATTCAAAACGTTTTCTTTCATGCTCTGCATTTTCCATTCACGTGAAGTACTCTTTAAATTTCCAATACTCTACCATTTATTTTCTTACGATCAGTGTTCAAACTACTTGTTCTGCTTATCTGAAACAACATCGCTTGAAGGATACAATTACAACGGAAAACACATATTGCATTACAGTGATTTGTCATTATTTCATCTTCTATCATCCAATATATGTAGTAATACATATGTATATGTCATATATTTTTATGCATATACATATATTATGTATGTGAAAGAATCGGTTTGAGAGGACATAATCGATAATAAAGTTTTATTTGTCACATATTTATATTATACATATATTCTTGGTACTTTTTTGGATTTGGAAAAGCGTACCTTCAACAGATTTGATTTGTCTGCATCATTACCAGTCACTTGGTTATGTCCACTGCTAAATCATTATATTTATTATGCTCCTCCCGTAATCCTTCCCATTTTTTGTTTCGTTTTACAGGTGCTGACAGTTTTGTTTCACATCCTGTTCTAGATATTAAATTGCAGCTAATAAATTTTTATGTTTAATGACACAACGGAAATAATTTTCATGAAATATTCGATTCATCACCTACTTCAAAACTTGTGAGATAGATATACTTTCAGCTAATGATATGTGATAATGAGAAGATGTGTTAATTTTTATGAATCGAAATGAAATAAACATGTTTGGATAGTAGAACGCTAGCGAAGCAACGTTTAATTTATTCAAGGTTGTAGTGAATAAAAAATTACGCATGTATGACAAAATTGAAAAACACGAAGTTTAAAACGAATATGGGGTTAAAAGAGCTTTATTATTGGGTCTTCAAAATTTATTTACCAACAAAGCATGCCAATTGTCATATATACTAGTATACTTATTATTACGCATATTTATTAAGGGTGTTTATTTAATTAAATACTTCAAATCATGTTTATTACAGAAAATGGAAACAAATTGATTCTTATATGTATTACTGTGTAAACGATGATATGTTTCGTAAGTCAGAATCAGCAATAATTATCCCTTCATATAGAACTTTATTTAAGAAACAGTGTAACCATAACTGCAATTAGTAGAACAAGTTATTTCCTAACAATTGCTCACTAAAAGTTTTTTTCAGATAAACATGAATGGAAGTAAATGTATAAACTTTGATCTAATTTAAAATAAATTATATTGTTTCTTAGTTAAACATTTGAAGAAATTAATTAAGTACATAAATGCTTGATATGTATTTTTTTGCAGCCAAACAACAAATTAACTTAAAGGGGTCCATGTTGATAACGATTTATTTACGACTTGTAGAAGGTCCAGGAATGTTGTTGGAATCTTTTTTTTGTACAACAAGTGGCTCTTTGCAGTCCTAAAATTGGTTAACATGAACTAAATGAAACAGATTTCAAATGAGAACGGAATAATGTGCGTGGATTTTACATACCGCAACGGTTTTATTTGGAGGGGCTTGTCGCACTTCATTCACCGCAAACAATTGAGGGATTCCCCCGAGCAAGCTGAAGGAAGTAGAGACGACTTTTCGGTTCTTCGGTCTAAACAAGATTTTCACTAATTTAATATTAAATGTAACTGCAAAAACAAATCTAAGTGAAATTGTGGTTAAAATATTGTACCATTACTTCTCTTTCCGAATGGGAGACGGGAGGTACGTTTATCGGGGCAGTGGAAGTGGTTGGACGATACATAAAATTTGGAATGGAGTCTCAGAGTCGGATACCGATACGCGATCAACTTCAACACTACCAGAACCTTGTGAAGGACACATCCCTTTGCAAATTGAGGAGCCCATCTTTCCTTCACCTATTTACAGCGAGTTTCACTTTTCCCAATAAACGGATCTGGTATGAAATGCAGTCAATTGCAAAAGCTAGTAGCTCTGAGTAGGTGACAGTGAAGAGGTGCAATGGAATTCGCAGGATGCATGATGCAAAGTAAAAACTGGTATGATCATGATCGCTGGAATGCCATTGGGCAACGCTTTCACTGTCACCTACTTCAGAGCTACTAGCTTTTGCATATTGACTGCATTTCATACCAGATCCGTTTATTGGGGAAAAAGTGAAACTCGCTGTAAATAGGTGAAGGAAAGATGGGCTCCTCAATTTGCAAAGGGATGTGTCCTTCACAAGGTTCTGGTAGTGTTGAAGTTGATCGCGTATCGGTATCCGACTCTGAAGACTCCATTCCAAATTTCGTATCGTCCAACCACTTCCACTGCCCCGATAAACGTACCTCCCGTCTCCCATTCGGAAAGAGAAGTAATGGTACAATATTTTAACCACAATTTCACTTAGATTTGTTTTTGCAGTTACATTTTAATATTAAATTAGTGAAAATCTTGTTTAGACCGAAGAACCGAAAAGTCGTCTCTACTTCCTTCAGCTTGCTCGGGGGGAATCCCTCAATTTGTTTGCGGTGAATGAAGTGCGACAAGCCCCTCCAAATAAAACCGTTGCGGTATGTAAAATCCACGCACATTATTCCGTTCCCATTTGAAATCTGTTTCATTTAGTTCATGTTAACCAATTTTAGGACTGCAAAGAGCCACTTGTTGTACAAAACCAAGATTCCAACAACATTCCTGGACCTTCTACAAGTCGTAAATAAATCGTTATCAACATGGACCCCTTTAAGTTAATTTGTTGTTTGGCTGCAAAAAAATACATATCAAGGCATTTATGTACTTAATTAATTTCTTCAAATGTTTAACTAAGAAACAATATAATTTATTTTAAATTAGATCAAAGTTTATACATTTACTTCCATTCATGTTTATCTGAAAAAAACTTTTAGTGAGCAATTGTTAGGAAATAACTTGTTTCTACTAATTGCAGTTATGGTTACACTGTTTCTTAAAATAAAGTTCTATATGAAGGGATAATTATATTGCTGATTCTGAACTTACGAAACATATCATCGTTTACACAGTAATACATATAAGAATCAATTTGTTTCCATTTTCTGTAATAAACATGATTTGAAGTATTTAATTAAATAAACACCCTTAATAAATATGTGTAATAATAAGTATACTAGTATATATGACAATTGGCATGCTTTGTTGGTAAATAAATTTTGAAGACCCAATAATAAAGCTCTTTGAACCCCATATTCGTTTTAAACTTCGTGTTTTTCAATTTTGTCATACATGCGTAATTTTTTATTCACTACAACCTTGAATAAATTAAACGTTGCTTCGCTAGCGTTCTACTATCCAAACATGTTTATTTCATTTCGATTCATAAAAATAAACATCTTCTCATTATCACATATCATTAGCTGAAAGTATATCTATCTCACAAGTTTTGAAGTAGGTGATGAATCGAATATTTCATGAAAATTATTTCCGTTGTGTCATTAAACATAAAAATTTATTAGGCTGCAATTTAATACCTAGAACAGGATGTGAAACAAAACTGTCAGCACCTGTAAAACGAAACAAAAAATGGGAAGGATTACGGGAGGAGCATAATCAAATATAATGATTTAGCAGTGGACATAACCAAGTGACTGGTAATGATGCAGACAAATCAAATCTGTTGAAGGTACGCTTTTCCAAATCCAAAAAGTACCAAGAATATATGTATAATATAAATATGTGACAAATAAAACTTTATTATCGATTATATCCTCTCAAACGATTCTTTCAGATACATAATATATGTATATGCATAAAATATATGACATACATTATACACATGTATTACTACATATATTGGATGATAGAAGATGAAATAATGAACAAATCACTGTAATGCAAATATGTGTTTTCCGTTGTAATTGTATCCTTCAAGCGATGTTGTTTCAGATAAGCAGAACAAGTAGTTTGAACACTGATCGTAAGAAATAAATGGTAGAGTATTGGAAATTTAAAGAGTACTTCACGTGACTGGAAAATGCAGAGCATGAAGAAAACGTTTTGAATTGGCAATAAAATACTGACAATGTCTACTCCATATATTTTTTTATAAAGTCCAAACAGGCAGCCTCGTATCTGAAATCTACGTCAAGAGGTACGCCTGCTTGTTTAACTATGTCCGACACGAAAATTAATAAAGTCAATTGCGGTTTTATTTCAATAATGGAAAGAAATTGGTTAAATTATTCAAATGTACCCGTATCCCCAAAATTTCTAATCTATTAATCTTCCTATAAATCAACTCAAGCGAAGCATATTATAGTTACTCATTCACCCGTTCCCTCGTTGGGTCGAAATATGTTTATATTTCCAGGCGCAAATCGCTAAAGAAATGAATTCGTCAGATTCTGGGCTATTTTATTATTGGTTTAAAAGTTAGTCTCCGCTTCTTAGAAATAAGGAACAGAAAGGATGTATGTAACTTACTCGGCTCAGGATCACTTGTGACATTAGAATCATGCTTTCTTGAAATAGACGACAACATTCCAAACTGATTGAAAAAAAATTGAAGAAAAAAATTCCACTGGAAATTCCCTTTCAGGAACTTACTGCACCAAACAAAATTGCATTTTCCATTTACCTTTCAACGTGGTCCCCTTTGAAGGAAAAAATGAATTGCAGTATTGCTTCGTTTCAAGGCAAAATAACTGTCAACGTCATGAATATAAATGTAGTACTGCTTGTTCACAAATCTCAGTCATTTTCTGACTATAAGCCTTCACGGGGTAACAGTTTCAGCTAGTCGGGCAGATCATGCTTCCAGGCAGTAGAATCTTGCTACCCTACAATTTTCATGCGGCTGATGGAAGCTTAGAGCCAAACTTTCACTCCCGTTCGAAATAGCGTATCCAAATTAGCTGGGAAGCGTATGTTTCAACCTTCTAACCTTTTTTAAAACTTCACATATCCTGCCTGTGTTTAGAGGCCAAGTGAGGATTTCGACGGCAGCAGGATTCTACTACCGGGCAACAAGATCTACCTGCCTAGCTGCAAACTGCCTAACTTGACATCACCATAAAGGCATGCTATGTCAATAAGCGTGTTCAACCTTTACTCATAGCAGAAAGCGAGATCATTGGGATTTTTGTCAGATAAAACTAAAATGCACACAGACACTGAGCTCAGTTGTAACTTTTCCTTCCCATGCAGCATAGCTTTGTACGCCTGTCTGCAGAATAATTAGCTTTCATCAAATTTTCGGTTAAGTGGAGCTGGGTTATTCAATATTCTGGATGGGTGATTGGGTAAAGTTTCTGTGATATAAGTGGATCGAAAATCTGTCAAGCACTCTTATCAGGGCAAATAAATTCTGAAACTATAAAAAGGGAAAATAAAATTTATAAAATGACTATTCCTGAAATCACTGCTGGAGAACCTGAGAGTATTGACTTGACTAAAGAAATGTCTCTAGACAAACTACGATTCCCAACTAAACACAGGCAATCACGTCAAGCTTATAATGCCACAAGTTCTCGCAGGCAACTTCGAAAATGTTTCATTTCCCGGTGGACGACTGGCAGAAACCCAACTCAGGAATTTAGACGAGCCTGAAGTACGTTGTTTTGTTGAACATGTGGTTTACAATCCAAAGGAGGAGATGGGTGATGAGAATATTCAAAATAATATTGATAAATTCGTTCAAATCTTTATTGTAAAGGGAACGCTACCTTTGATTTAAAATTCAGGCCCCTTCACTTGTAGTATTTCCAAGTTACATTTCAGTAAATTTTACATCCCTGGTGACAGGTGAGTTGAACTTTAGTTGGCAAACTATTTAGGCTTATTTAGAAAAATTACCGGGAGCTTTGGTAAAAAAAATTTCATGAGGTAGTAGAGGGACACTTGAGGTGCCAGGTGGCAATCTCAGATTTACCAAACCTTTTGGCCTTTTTCTTTTAAATTAAAAGTTTCGAAAAAAACTAATTTACCTGTAATTACTCACCCAAGCTTTGAGCTTATGTGCTAATTCTTTTTGCAGGTGATACCTCTAGCATATGCAAACAAACTGGCAAAAGAAATACACCTGAAAAGAAGTAAAATCTAAATTTTTTAAAAACTTTCACTGGCACGCGCCAGTGAAGGTTCATAAATTCAAACAGTCATAACTCGGAACAGAAATCAAATTTTGACATAAAGTTTTTTGCAATCGGCTTTCACCGTAAACTGCCATACCAGGAACATAAATGTCCGAGATTTCAAAAATTTAGCCACGGTGGCTGTGGTGCTGTCTCAGCACTCTTTGTTTTAATTACTTTAAAATTAACATTTATTCTTTTTACTTGACACTTGAATCATTCCTTGGGTTTATTGGTGAGAACACAAACATGAAAACTGTCTATGAGTTTTCAACGTCAGAATAAATGAGTTTTTGAAGTCTTCATCAAGCAGTCAAAAAATATTGTATCAAAACCTTTCCGTATGTTGAAGCAGGAGGCTTCCATTTGTATGCGGAAAATTCTTTTCAACTTTGATTCGTTTTCTGTCACAGTCTCAAATGGGTTGATAATGCTTCCAATTTCAGTTAAAACAACCGTCCTATCTTACATGTATATTATGAGGAACACGGTGAAAAAATGTTGGTCAGTCATACAAATGCAAAAATAGGAAACTTTTTATTGATTAATCAGCAAACATACACACGTATATCCTACATTATAAGGCCCATATACCAACAGCAAGTTTTATGTAAAATGTCCATGGTAGTAATTTTCTTTTAAAATCTTTTTAATGTACATTAACATTAGAATAGTTCTTCTTATTTAAAAAAAATCGTAATGGAATATTACATGCTCAAATAGCCTCCACAAAAGTTTATTTTGATTAACTTCGACATTGTAATTTCAGCGTCTCATGTTTAGTAAAAATGGTTTAAGAGCACTGATTCGATGTTGGAACCATACTCACTCATGTTTTAAATATTATCTAAAATTTGGACAACTCTGCCTCTGAACATAACTTACGATTAGTTCTAACCAGTTTCACATATCGATATTTTATTTAAGGTAGAAAGTATCCTCAAATCAATTTTGAATATGTTTGCTCCAAAAAAAGCTTTCCACCCCGCAAAATCAAGGTGGAATCCGAAAATCTACAGTAGGGTCTTCACTTGTACCCCAAACGTTATAGAGGAATTCGAAAGCTAGCTCCAACATTCACACATTCGCCTTAAAAGTCAAGATATTCGCTTCCTGATCAACTTAAACTCAACCTATACGTAAGGCTACTACAATCATGAAGTCATATTTGATTCTGCTTGCATACAAGTTGAACCAGCGATTAGATAACCTTCTGTTCCCAGCCTATATTATACACTGGAACAACGAATCTCAGGAGTGGAGGCTTCTTGAAAAAGAAAATAGATTCAAGCTGGCGCCATACTTGATAGCAAATTTCGTTATCAACGGAATATCGGAATCGTGGGGGGATTTTTATAGCAATAGCAAAAATTTCCATTCCCGGATTACTACGGATTGAACAAGTTATACCATCCTTTTTGCTATGGCTTTGTTGCTGCACATCAATTGGGTTCGACTTAGTGTTCATTTTTGTCGGAAAGGAGTTTGTTTCCCTGACCAACTGGTATTTAAATTTGGATGAACATGACTACCAAGTCGACGGGAGAGTTGTCCTCAACATTAGATTAGTTATAGAGGAATGTAGGAAAATTTATAGGAAGGAAACACACTGGCTTGGGTGTCTTTTGTGTATGGTTGTCCTTGTCTACTTCCCAGTGTCAGCATTTTTACCTTTTCTAGTGGTATGGCTAGAAGTTGATGACGGCTATTTGGTTTTGACCATAGCATCACGCATACTAGGAAAGGATGAAAGTGCAGGCTCGAGCCCACTTGTGGTTTTAGTGCGAACTGTATTAAAATTGTTTGGATATCAATCAATGTTTATGAGCTTTCGTGCAATGTCAATGATAGCATATCAAGTTGGGTTTTCATGTTTGGCTCATGTTAACAGAACAAGAAACAATCACGCCGGCATGGTTAACTATTCCAGTCTGATGAACTTCAAACTCCTTCAGTTGGTTGTGGCTGTGGCTTACCAGATAACTCAATATCCTACTATAGGAATACTTGTTGATAGCTTCTTTCTTTTTATTATTGGTCCAAATTATGCAGTTTTTAGCATTCGCAATCAATTAAACGCCTACTTCTCAATTTTTGTTGGAATCATTTGTATTGCGATGCTGTTTATTGTATGCTTCATTATTAATATAGGCTGCTCTGTACATGACAATTGTATTGCAATGAAACAGGAATGGAGAAAGCGTTTGGCACACTGCAGTAGGGCTGAAAGAAACAAGCTACGTAGAATACTAGCAAGCTTCCCGAATCTTGCACTTCCGGTTGGTGGTGTTGGAATCATGGACAGAGATATGAAAATGAACTACTTTGATAATACCTTGGACTACATTGTCAACGTAATGCTTGCTTTTAATGACAGTTTGCAATGAGTAATATGAGAATATATAAATCACATCCACAAAAGTCTACTACTTTTCAATTGCACTACTGCGACTTGGGCGACTACATGTTAAAACTCCCATTTGTCGTATGCCGCAGCAACACTGGACGAAGGCATTCTTCAGTTTATTTGGGACGAAACTATTACTGAAAATGCAGCTTCTAGAAATTCTACCCTAAGACGGATACAGTGGGGCAAAAACTGGGGGCACTGTGAAAATAAACAAAAATGAAGTTTGATACAAGAAAGTTGATTTTATGTATAATTGTAGGAGTAATTGAATGAAGGTTTGCCAAATAGCAGGCAAGGCAATCGATATGCAGGCAAATAAACCTATTTATAACTGATCTATATGGAATATATGCTAATTTAATAGTTTCATTGCTCACTTACTTGTCATTGAAAATCAAGTCAACTTTTTTAGAAGAAAGATTCTATTGGATTCTTAACGCTAATAAAAAACGTCTGCACTTCATAAACGTCAATGTTTTATGTACACAAGAAAGTTGGTGGGTTGCATGTTTCCAGCATGACGTTATATTATGTGACTGGTATGGTCATATTTGTATATTTGGGGGATTTGGAGAGTTATTCAGGTGAATATTTGTCTTAATAGTTAAGTGAGGAGAAGCTTTCATGGCTTTAACATAGGGCTAAGTATACCCTTTATGTGACTTTCCAACTTGCTAGAGCAATAAATATAATCCTCGAAGGCATTTAGCAACACTTGCCCTCCGGGTTTTGTAGCAACAAAAACGATCTGTCCAGACCTTTCCTCTTGTGCATTTCACAACTCATAACCTTAGGCGACAACAGAGTCAGTCAGATACCGCGTTCCGTGGCAGCAGCAGTGACCAGGGGAGAATAATAGATCTGGCCGGCAGGAGCTATATACGACACGTTATAATTATGAGATAATTATATTGTTGATTCTGCTTTAATTTTTAATTAAAAGAACAAAAAAATAGGAGGTGATAAATAAGTGCTTTCTCCATAACTTTCCCTTGCGATTCTAATAATATTAAGTCAGGACTCAATATGCAGGACTGCATATAAACGTAAGATGTGAGCAGCGCATTCTTCACATGCAGCATCTGAGTAGAAGTTAAAAAATTTTGCGTGACATTTTTCTGACTTTCAATTTACAAAATCTTACCCATATTAACTCTACTGGGTATAATTTTAGTAGATAATTCGACTATTGACCAGCTCAGCAACTGCTTTGTGTGACAAACTGTGTCTGATTCACCACCTTTTGCACTGATAAATTTACTACCATACTCACTTTATGTCCAACACGGGACATTTTAAGCAGGCAAAAATTATCTTAATTTTAGGGGGAGGTTTCAAGCCGGGGAAGGAATCATGAAAGTAAACGTGTTAAAATTTGCTAGTTAATCTATTTTTAGTAGTATTCTATTGCAAAAACAATAGAGAGCTTCATAAATTAACTTAAACGTATTACAGTAAACTTCCTGTTCAAATTTTAATATATTTTCACAATTACGTAACAACACCTTCTGCTTTGAACTACTTTCAAAAGTCAAATGCCTTTTATTGTTGGCATTAGCATAAAAACGCTAGAAAATTCATTAAAGGGAAAATGCGTGTGAACACGCGAGGAATTGAAGGCACTTCGGTACTACGCCGTTTGAATAAAATCATTTGTTTTACGTTTTGAAACTTTGCTGATGAGCGAGTCAGGAACAAATAGGCCTATTTGAGTTTCAACGGCGAATTCATGTCAATGTGAAATATGAGGATTGATTCAGAGTTTTTAGAAATCCTTTTTATATTATCCTGTCATTTAATTAGCAGAAATGTGAAAACAACTCAGCCTTATCTCTCTGATAACATCTACAAGTCAACTTAACATTTAGCTCGGTACTGACGAGCAAATCTCATAGCCCACAATACCAAAGCATTCGCGACATGAGACTGTCATTGGCATACACATTGGAATCGTGATTCTGGATACTGTCTTAACATTTTCAGGATAATATTTTTGCAAATGGGCAACAGCCCTTCGTACACTGTCACTTAGTCCCGCTGTTTCACCTCCGAGAATCAAAATGGTTCTGGAGAACTCTCCATAATTGACCTCCGTGTAGGGCTGAATGCGCAACCCAAAGTTGTCAGTCTCAAGATGATCACTATCAGCGAGAAAGATTCCAACTCCTTTTGATTTTGAATCGTTTCGTAAAAATGTTCTGACAAGCTGAGGGTAGCGATAGAGAGCATCCAAGTTGACGTTGGAGACTATATGACGTAGAACTGGCTCTCATCTCCACCTCTGGCAGAGCTTTCATCTCCAGGCGTCAGCACAACCTGTAAAATGTTGTGTAAAATTCCATCTATTTACTGATATTTTGAATGGTTTAAATGAATCTTCAAAATAATTTGTACGCGGTAGATAAAAGGAACGTTGCACCCAAATGCCAAGCAGCGGTTCGGATTATGGACCCGAGTTTACCAGGCTCTCGAACGTGTCTAGAAATAACTGTTAGCGGTGGGTGGCTCATTCAGCGCACAAT
>LJIJ01001764.1:0-36847 GCA_001718145.1 Orchesella cincta
CTTGTCTCGTTGAGGGCACTTGAGGTTTCACGACTTAGTAATCCTCACGAACACATTTTGTGTTGATATGTAGAACTGCCAAATATTTGTAAATTCAACGATTTGCGGATGAAAATTGTATTTAATCAACTATAGATTTCCCTGGAATCAAAAAAGGAAAATAAAACTGCTCATGAAAATGTTAATACTCAAAGAATGAACACAACACTGCGTGCATTCTTCTGCTTTTGCTTATAAAACATCTTTTTTAACTAATTTTCCCTGCGACATGCGTCATGCTTGGAACTGGAACGTGGAGCATTACATAATTTTGATAAATGATCATGATTACCAGAAGAATTTCCACCTTTCCTCTGGATTCCCTTGGCGAACCTGACCTGGATGTCTGAACAGAATGTCCAGTTATGCATAATATATCTTAATTTTGGATGTTTTAAGCCTCATCTCTCTGTTTGCTAAATAAAACCAGCTTCATGTAAATACTGATGATAATACTACAACATGCTAATATCACCTTGTACCTGCCACTGCCAAGCCATACTGGAACCTGTCCAGCAAAAATTCTCACCAACAACCTTCAGAGCAATGTGCAAAGTCAGGCACAAATACCAAGCTGAGCATTGGCTAACAAGCAACTTGTATTTTTAACAATAAAAGTTGAACACGAGTTTCCATCCATGTCCATGCAATGGCAGTTTATGACCTCGTTAAACAATCAAACTCGTTGCAATGTAGGAGATCCTGTATGGAGATTGGATACAAGGATGAGATGAACGTCCTGATACGCCGACTCCTTTATAAGAGTGTATATTTAACCCGTGAAACAAATTCATTCATACATAATACCTACGTTAAGCTGCTCAGCTCAGAAAGGACAATTAAAGTTATATCTAATCCCCATAATCAAATTAATAGACTTTGTTTCTATTCCGTTTCTCCAGCCTGTGATTGGCAAAGGAAAATAGGTAAAAGTGTTGGAAATCCCTGATCTACCTAAAGAAAATTTATATTGTTATGTATGTCGAAATGGGATAGTAATTTTGAATTTATAGCTCCAAGCAAAATTCTTTCTTAAAACGACTATATTTCACACTTTCCAAGTATGTTGTTGTCTTTGGTTGTTGTTTATGATTCAAAAGTATGAAAATAAAATTTGGAAAACCCGTCCGATTATGATCTGTATGCCTAATTATTGTAGACGAATCGTACCAATCATGAGTTTCATTTGCCTAGTTGCTGAAGAAGTGAAGCTGCAGACAGTAGAGTAGAGGTTCATTAAAAACCATACATACCTGGACGCTTCGCTTGGCAGCTAATTATTATCTTTTTGTGGAACTTTTACACTCCACGTGGATGAGGAGAGACGTATTTCATGCTAATATGAATTTATCTCATTGTTCTCTGAATACTACTGTAGATGAAAACTAGCTAGTAAACGTACAGAAAGGGAATCCGTCTTGAAAATTAAATCAATGAAGCTGCAATGATGTCAATGACATTCTTTTTTATATTATGTAAATATTATTTTTTTTACATGCATTGTTCTTCTTCTGTCAAATTCTTCTTGTACCCAACTGTTGTATGTTTTCATTTGAGTTCAAATTGTACTAACCTTCTCTGACCTTACAATCGGATATGAATGATTTCTTGCTGGATGCTTCTGCAATAGCAGGAATTTATTGATGAACTATACTGTTTAATAGCTACTGCACAAAAACCTAAAACACATGCACAACGAAAGAATTTCTAGAGTATTAGATTAATTAAAGAACTAAAAAAGTTTATATTGTGGAAACACTTGAATCATTTTTAAGTCTTTAAAATGTATACAAATTATAAAAATCAATGAATTACTTTGTAGATATGTAATTCCACTCTAGTATGCTTCTTAATGGTGAAAAAAACACCGATTTTCAGCAACCTTTTATATTTTTATCATGTAGCCAAACGCTTTTGTTTAAAACAACTCACATCACACTAATCAAATATTGCACGTCTTTAAATTCTTTCCTAAACTATCCACAATTTTTGCAATCCTTCCAAAGTGCGCCTCAAAACTACTCTTATTTCACTCCACTTTTCAGTGATGAAATATGAGGTTAGGGATGACGTGAAGTGAATACTACAACCAATTTTATATGCTGCGGACAATAAATAATTGTCGCTACTTCACTTCTTTTTCTTACTTCTCAGTGGATCGACAATCTTTAATAGATCACGTTTTCACACAAAATCACTTATGAATTTTCAAAGGACACAATTTCAAAAGTACATCTATCTCCTCCTTGCAGTGGGGGTACTTAATATGTTTTTGCACTGCGAACAGTATACTTATAATTCATACCTCTCTACATTATTATATCCTTTGCTTCCCTTGTCGACCACGAGAACAAGAACCTTATTCACACACTCGATTTCTATATGCATATATATGCAGCCAGTTCTGATGCAAAAGGTTTTAACTAATCATAGTAATTTAGTTTACGAAAAGACAGTTAAATATAACGTGTATTTCTCAACTTACAAGTAGGAACAACAGCTGCAAACGAGTGTGGATGTACTTCTTTAGCTCCCTTCGACTGTCTGTGCGAGAAGAGGTCTTCAGTCAACAACTCTTCTCTGCTGCGGCAAAGAACACTGCAAGTTAGTGTTTCTTGTTGTGAGGTACATACTACTAGCGTAAGCGCTTTGTATTCTGACTACTAACCTATTCTTTTCTAACAAAACTACTGAGCAAGTGTAATGGTTATATAGCTTGTCTATATACATTGTACATATTTAAATCGACGATTGCAATATTCTATATGGCCGCATGCATAATGCAACAAGACTTCCATTCCAACATCCACCTCTCTTTTATCAGAGGACATAAAACGCTGTTCAAGTTTACGATGCAGTTTATACCTATGTGCCTATGCATAAATACATACAGATGTGGCTTGCTAATGCATATTACCTCCTGGTATGCATACCAACACATAAAAATCTCTTCCTGCGTCCACTTCTCTACATGAAACTTGAAACATAACATGAGCATGACTAGTGTACGTGATAGGATATTGGGATGCTTTTCTATGATGCTTGTGTGAAATCAAAATAACCATTTTGAAAGGAATGAACGAAAGCAAGGGAAAATGTTTGTCTGAGAGAGAGAGAGAGTTGGGTCTAGATCCTTTTAATGGTTTCAATCTATGTGTGTTTCGATCGTAGAGAACAAACTGCACAAGGATTGTGTTATTTGTACACACAGAGGAAATTTGATGGTTGAAGCTCGAACCTACAACTTTTTGAGTAAATTGACGTTGGTTCCTGTGCGGCAATGTGCTCAGTTGTTAGGAAATGAAAAAAAAGTGCTTCATGACATAAAATGCAGAGGACTGTTTGGATGAAGCTGTGGTATGATGTTATATTACTCTTTGTCTCCTGGTGGTTGTTTGGATTCTAACGTAAAAATAAAACTTTGTGTGAAATGTATATAGTATACTGTATACCTATATAAGTTTTATAGTTTGCAAACTTGGATGGAGTTATCAGGATGATGAAATCTAGCTGGAACAATTTTATACTATGCGAAATTTGGAAATGTGAGAACGGGACCGTATCCTCTTGAGAATAATGCCTACTAGTACACTTTGCGAAAATGCAATTCGTTAAGAACGATTCGATTTGGAAATGAAAAAGACTCAAGCTGAAGTATTGACGGAATGAATTTTGTCTTGAAAGGCACCCTCTAAATGACATTAACAGTTAACGGGCTAATTCCTTCCAAGTTTTGATATCTGTCAGTTGACGTTTATGATATTAAGAAGCGATAAAAACAGCCAATTACTGCAAAAATGGGTGTTCCGTAATGTATCAGTTATGCAACCGCAAATATCAATTTGCAAAACCATTTTTCATAGAACTTATATAACAATAATAGACACTTATATCCCAAAGCTAATTTTTGGGGCATTGTGCTACAACAAACCATTTATTGCCCTTCGGAAGTTATCCATTGATTCTCCCTGCAAAACTTTAACTTTGTACATTATTTTTGCGTCGTTGTAGAAGGCTTAAAGATTTGAGATACTGATTCCAAGAGTTATTTTATGTCAAAAGTTCAAGTTTAACATTGTGTCTTCCGTTCTTATGTGATGCATAAAAAGTGCATGGTAAAGTGACCTGCACCAATATTGCTCACCACGTAGCAGTTAATATCTGGTTAAAAGTTGTTTTCCTGGGACATGTCATAATAATTAATTAATCGCGATCAATTAATAGATTAGGCAATCATGCTATCATCATCAAGTTCTCTCATGGTTCATGAGTCTCATTGGCTTATCTCTCCAAAACATGCGCTTCTAGTATTTATATACATAAAATGTTTACCTTACCTTCATTCAAATGTCTTGATCACGTCTATCTTGCACACGTTTGTTTGTAGCATTAATATTTTCGTCGACAACATAATTCATCTAAAGGCCTGACGCTATCTACATGATTCAGAAAATAGTATAGTCACACTATTTGATCCTGTCTAACTCTCCGTGGTTAGTCGAGCGAACCCAGTCATCCTTTACTACTAAAATGAGTCGTCTTGACGGTCACCATCAAAGCAAAGTCCATTCCAACGGAATCCTTTGTGAATGGAATATCAACAAACAAAGAACTTTTGAGGAAACTTTTTACCCATTTTTATCTATACCTTCTTTCATACCTATTTATAGGATTCCCAAAATAATACATTTTTTTAAACTTTTATGGTACAAGCTTTTCCGGACGAATTTACTTACTATGAATATGCTTTACTTTGTCGTTTTTATTCCTCATTTTGTTGCATGTACTGGTTGTTAAACGTTTTTAAATCGCTGGATGTCATGATGGAGCAAGATTTGCTTTTGAATATATATGGAGGAGTAATAGTTTTGCACGAGAGCTTTTCACATGTAAAACGAAATGATATTTATATAGAAATTCTTATTTTAGCTTGTTGTTTCAACAAAGGATGGAATCTGAAAGAACATCTTTGACGCACAAACTTGGGTTATTGTGTACCTGGTATTATTGGTCGTTTGAATATATTCTGTACCTAGAAACAAACATCAATGAATGTGAACTGGGAATGACACTTGGCATTTTGTTTTTTCCTGGATTTCATATCCAAATCACAACCAGAAAAGGAAATTTCATGTATTTGAATGTATTGCATGTAACATCTATTTTATGCTATACATAATCCTGAATAATTCCATCAGCTTTCTATTTTTGGCAAAGAAAGCCAGTCTGGTGAGTAAACAGTAAAACACGAAACGCAATATAAAAACTACTATTGGGAATCATACCAGCTTGTGTGTGTGGGAGGTCCAGGTCCATATTTCCCAATTTACTACAAACATACATAGTATTGCTTACCTAAGAATTCCATGCTTTTATCTTTGTTTTACTTGGGAGAATTCGTTCCGTGCAACGAAACCAACCTATATATAGAAAAAAATAGAGGCTGCTGACTATTTATACGTGTAATCTATAGTGCTTTCTCAATACAGCCTTAATTGAGCTAATAATACACGTTCTTTTCTTTGTATAAGCTTCAGCAATTTCCAAACTCAACTTGCTTGCTTGTTGACAACCTTTGAGTTGAAGTCTTCCAGCTATTCATAGTTATAATACATATATTATCATGTACACGCTCATAATTATAAGTATTGATTTCATTAGAGTTAGCAAACCAAAAGGCAATAACAGTTGATGCAATAAGAAAGATATATCATATCCCCAGGGCCAAACAACCAACTTCCAGCAATAAATTTATTAACTTGGCTTTACTACTGCAAAATAGCGGCGGCTCTCCGACAGAGTTTTCAGCATGGCTTCATTCGTTGTACAAAAATGAAGAAATGGCACTCTTCAGGAGAGAAGCGGATGGACAAAAAAGAAAACTTTCATGGTGGTGTAAAGTATTAGAAGCAACGCGGTCAAAATGACGGTAAATGTACTACTATTGAGCTTTTATTCAGATTAAACTATAGAGCATTCTCGGTATATACGAAACAATACTACATATTTGTAGCACTAGAAAAGATAAAAGAGAAAGTTGGAGTGGCTTGTTCATTGCAAAACTCATGTTTTTGATCTTCCCAAATCGCCCTTAAGTTAGTGTTAGTACGTTCTTACAAGGCCTTCCTGATTGCGAAAACAAGTAGCCATATTTGTTACCTACTTGATTTCCTATGCTTCCACCTAACGCCTCACCATTCTCTGCCTGACGGCATTGATATTCTCAGTATCATGCAAATACGGTGACTGGAATGGGAGTAAAAAATGAAACTTTTTTTCCTACTTGGAAGGTCGAGGCTGTAATGCCAATAAACCAGGAAAAATGGACGTCACATTGTTCCCACGATCTATATAAAAAACTTCATCTCAAGCCCTATTTAGTGGAATAAATGCCATTAACAGTATTACAGACCCCATTTTCGACCTTGTATTCAAAGCATTGAAAACCATGGCCATAGTAGATTAGCTGGCGGCTGCTGACATTTTTATAGAATGCCCAAAAGTTATAGCGTTCTTGGTTGGTCGATAATGGTGTTGTTACACAAAAACCTATGTACCACCACACCACGTCAAGCAGTTGGAAACCAAATTGTCAACTTTACCCGGCTCCTTTCCCATTTCACATATCAAAGTCAATGTCAAGTCAACTCTGTGAATAAAGTATGCCTACGAGACGTTGCTAGTGCTAGCTCATGTGCTAGAATTATTTGATTATAGACTTTCTTCCTATCTGACATTTGTAATGTAATCCATCACGGAAAAAAATTGATGACGTAAGGAGATAATAATGCGACGTTTAACGTGTATTCATGTTTATTGCAACATTTTTTATATTTTTGTATACAGCATAATATATCCTCACTTGAGGAGGCTTATCCACTTTGTGAGATCAACGAGCGTTTCCTTTTTTGCACTCTGAGAAATCTCATATTCAATTGTTGACGTGGCTGACATTTCCAAAATGGCGATAGCATCCTTCAACGTTTTCAGTGTCATCTGAAGCTTTCTCCGTAGAATAGGAGGCTTCAAGTTTGCTTGAAGACGGCGAATATGTATAATTTCGGCGGCTTGAAGCTCGTACAAGACCATTCCTGAACATAAATTATTTTTATCACATTTTGGGATACAAAAGGTTTTGTAAAATTTAGACAGAAAATCGATGTGATGATTTGTAGCAGCACCATATTTTACCTCTGGTTATGGTGTAGCCTGGGGTTAGCACGTCCAAGACGTCAAGGACTTCCCTACACAATGCCAGTTTCCTATCCAAGTCCGTCGGGGACAAGTTTTGGAGCTCGGTTGTTTCACGGCCATAGGCCTTCAACAAATTTATAAGAATTGAAAGCATGGCATTGAAACGAATGCTTGGGAATGTTTGAGACCGGAAATCTTACCTGACATACATTAAACTTCACTCCGAAGGGAATAAAATGATTTGGATGAAAAATGCCTTTACAATTATCAATAAATTTCTCGCTACTCGGTATATCATCTACTCTGTCTACAGCCTCTTGCCAGTTTTCCAACAAACTGTCAATGTACTGCAAAGGGGCCCTAAAGTTAAAATTTTCATTACTTACTGTCTTCATTTTTTAAATGTTGTTTCACATTGCCCCAGACCAAACTTTATTACTTTGTATTGCATTTTTCGCAAACCCAGACTTGGGCAAGGTCTGCAGCTCCTGTGTTGTAGATGAACCCTTTTCTACATGTTTGGCAAAATACTCCGCTCAAACAAGTTCCTAGTTCTTTAGCATCACAGCATCGTGCACAAGTGCACTCAAAAAACTTTGTTTCTTGAAGCATTTTTCTTCTTTGAGAAGTTCCCTATATAATTTCAAAATTTGATATATATTTCTTGACGTGGTAAGAAGCAAAATATTCGGGATTTTGAAATTTAACAGTGAAATCTTACCTCAAGAGAAAATGCATAGCAAATAGATAACGGCGTTCCTGCAGGTATATCTATTGCAGCCCTTACGTCGAGTATCCCATCAATACCGTTTTGAAAATGGGTCGTGTTTGGCACGCAATCCTATACATAATTAACTGAAATTATTCCGAATTTAATATTTCAGCTCCAAAATGACACTGGTTTTAATAAAAAGCATTACATACATGAGCCATCATGGCTGCCATTGGGAAAATTCCACGGAACGAGTACTTTTCTCCCAACTCAAATGAATTGACTTCTAACACTCCGCAGACCTGCAAAAAATAACAATATTTTGTAATTTTCATTTTTATTTTTCGAATAAAAAAATAAGAAGGGTAAGCTTTCTGGAATTACGGTATGAACTTCTTCTTCGGTGAAATATTCGAATAACTTCCATTGATGCAAGATGACAACGACGACATTAATCATGTTTTCTCTCCACAACGGCAAATTCCTCCGAATATCATTATGGGCTTCCAAATGAAGCAATTTATTCCACGCAATAGGATCTCTCAATTTCAACAGCAACCCACGCAAAATTGTCAGTGCTCCAAAGTCACATGTGCCTGCCTTTGTTGGAGACTAGAATCAATCAGAAGCCCAACGATTACTCACACTCAACAACAATAATCAATATCATTTAAAGGAGGTCAGAAAGTCATAAGAAAGGAAGCTTTAGAGGAAGTAACCAACGCTAAAAATACGAAGGAAAAGCAACCGACGCCCACCAACACCAATCATCGATGCTGACTGTTATTATATGTTTGAGCAATCAGGAAACAAGCAATAAACACACATGAGTGCTAAGAAAATACAGATTTTTTTGTTATCTTATGAGAAAGTCTGCAAGGAAGGACATGCTCAAGAACAAGATACCCACAATTAGTAACAGAAAGATTCTAAGCAAATATATATAGAGAGAGGAGCAGAGGGATTACCTAAAAGTAAACCAACTTCCTCTCTCTTAAGCTCATGTCATGCACATTGGAATCTGGTATAAGTTAACCAACATGGGATTTTCGGAAAAGATATTATGATGATGTCGGCAAAGACGGCAAGGATATGTTTCAAGCTCATATTTCACCTTTCGGTCTTGTTAATTTTATGTAGAAACTCCACATGTAGCACCATAAAATAAGGGAAAAAGTCAAATATTGCTTTCGTTTTCATGCATCGATTTATGCTACAAAAGCCTCATAATATAATATTACTGAAGTAGAAAGAGGCTGCTAAAGATGAGCATCATAAATTTCTCTCATACTTTATGCATCTACTTAATATCTACGTAAAAGATACTGTATATCATGTTTTTTGCATGCCTTGATATTTTTCTCTGCAAAGAACTTGCATTCATCTTTGTGGAATATTGAGTCTGCACATTCAGCTCTACATATTGGCCATTGGCAATGGGGACAGGAGAACCTACAGAAAAAGTCTGTCTTGCACTTGCAACTAATAAATACTAAAATATAATAAGTTGGAAAAAATTGTACCAAAAAGTACTTCCATGTCAAATCTTTCAAAACGTCCCACATGTTGGGAAAAGCAGTAATGATTTGAAACGGAGATGTTTGGAAAGTTTTTAAAATTTTCAACATATTTGTGATTTTTGATGCACACACCTTTCCGTCTCGTCCTGGAATTCAGAGTGACAACCAACACACACAATGTCACTAGACCTCTGTGGGCCTGCGATGAGGTACTTTTCAGAAAATATCAAATCTCCTCTCTTCAAATC
Organism: Orchesella cincta; assembly: GCA_001718145.1. Taxonomy (NCBI): domain Eukaryota; kingdom Metazoa; phylum Arthropoda; class Collembola; order Entomobryomorpha; family Orchesellidae; genus Orchesella; species Orchesella cincta. The sequence goes on from LJIJ01001764.1 coordinate 9,714, forward strand.
TCGTTGAGTATTCAAATATCTAAAGAATTATTCAAGTATTACATTGGAACCTATGCAAAATAAATATTCCAATAATTTTATCAACCTTCCGTAAACTGGGGAAACTGCACAAGCTAATAGACCGCTTTCATACTGTATAATATTTCCCAATGTTGTTGGATCAGGCAATAAAACTTCATCCGAAGTTGATGTTGTTGCAGTTGCACTGGAGTCAGCTCCAGATAACCCGAATTCATCATCTTCAGTTACCTGCTGTGCTTGTACAAACATTAATAATGTATAACAGCACAATCATAATATGCTAAGGGTTTTTAAAACTTTCACCCACTTTCTTTGACCTCTTCTTTTTGCCCATATTGGACGCCTTTCACAAGCAAAGAAATAATTTACACGGCTTTCTTGATAATTAATTAAATTCAGTGCAAATCAATTGACAACGTTAAACATCTCCACCAATGGTCTTCACTTTTGATAAATCTTAAATGACACACCGTATTTCACTTCTACTAGAAGACTGCCACGTAAACTTTGTTGTATTCAGCTTTTTGACTTGACGGCAAGTTGAATTGCCGTTAGTGTCGAAACTGATGCCACAAGCCACAATGTAAATAGAAGAGCCTGAGCCCACGTCTGTGTGCGATTTAACACGATGTTTCAAAGAAAATAAAACAGCTTAAAAAGTTGATAATAGTATTACACATGTGTACACGAGCTAATATCTAAAATGTTGATCGTCATGAATCGTCTTAGAACGAGCGAACGCATTTTCTCACACCAGAGATGATGGTCCCGCAACCAGTAGTACAGCAGAGACAGAAACGCTTTGTGTAGATTCAACAGATTTTACAATTCCTTCTAAAAATAACTTGAGTCATCGCCATGAAAGGGAGATTACCGTCAAGCATTTTTACAGAAAGAATAGACTAAAAGGGTAAAGCTAATATGCTAAAGTAAACTATGAAAAACTCTTTTTTATTTTTACTTCTCACTCTTTGTGTCATAATGATGAGAGAGAAAGAATGTATTTTTTATGATGAACATTATCTAGAGATAGCACTAAGAGGAAAACTTTCCTTCTGATAAAAGGATCAGCATTATTTTTGTTTGGCTAATGGAGCCGGCCCAATAGACGTACTTGATAAATTTAAATTTGACTAGCTGACTAATTTCTTCAAGAGGAATGAGCTGGTTGGTGTGACATGGTAAGCGGTTCCTCTCTTTTGCAGACGACAATAATTGGATGGATAAACTATGTCATTTGATTCACCTTCGTACGTATGTAGAAGACAAAACTGGGCGAGTTTCTGTAGGAACTCTTTTGCACTGTTAATGAGCGGACGATTATTACAAAGCCAACTTTCCCTTTTCTATAAAGAAAAATCATGTCTATAAAAGCTGTAGTTCAGATTGAGGAATCACAGCAGATTTAAACTCGCGTCCTAGTCAGATCTAAAATATGGGGGATAAGAAAGTTCAATGGACACGTACCAAAGTCCACGAAAGCGCACGTAAATGACCTTTCATAATATGAGCTAAATATGACAAACGTATTGACTCTTGACTAATCTAAAAATTGGCATCCTAGATATTGATGCTGGGAAAGGGATCCCGGAATCAGTATCCAAGTCTCTGCGTTTGAATCAGCTACGACAATTGCATAAATTTCAGTCCGCCCGTCTCAGATCATCACAACATGAGGCGAGTGTTCAGCCAGAGCAGGGTGCTGTTCGTAGATCTGCAGATTGGACATCATTGCGTCGAAGTATTCAGCAAAGTAATGATGGCTTGACTAATGATATAACCGATGCAAATTAAGAATACTTATATACTTGTAATTAGGAGAAGTGTGACATAAAATTCATCTTTCAGAAAGCATCATTACAGAACTTTCTGAGCGACTGGAAATAGAAGAGTACGGGTTTCCGGAAGATGACGAAGTTCTAAATGACCCAACAAAGCTTGAAGCCAAACTGGATGTAACGGCGCTGGACAGATATAATGAAGATGTGCGTCGAATCAGAAAGCTAACTATTGATGAATGCAGAATGTTGCCTCAAAAGTACTTTTCATTATATTTCAAATTCTGGAATTCTCCCTGTTAGTAATGTTATTACACACTATTTTCTTAACTAGAGGAGATGCCGATGAGATCATGTTGGGACGAGTAAAATTGGTGGTTCGAAGTCTTTGTCGAACAGTTTACTATGGTACGCACAAGGCACAAGTTTTAGCTGAAGGAGCAGTGATTCTTATCGTGTGGCTATTAAATCGTAGGGCAACGCCAGTTCCTTTCAAAATACACATTCTTCAAAGTTTTGCAGAAATGGTTTGGGCATCGGCAGAGCTAAAGACTTCTGTGAGTTAAATTATCATTACCCCGCCATTACTCCCCTGTAGTTTAAGAATTTAAAATTGAACTATAAAAATAACAGCATAGTTAGGATTATGATTATAATCAATATTTCTAGCTATACAGATGCAGTGGAATGCGAGTGATTGCAAAAATTATGGTTACTGGACTCCATCGTAAATCTGAGTTGGCACGATGGGCTTGCTATGTTTTAGTCATATCTTGCATCGGCAGCGCAGAAATCACCGAAGCGGTTGTGGATCTTCCATATTTTGAGGAAGCTGTAGGAGAAATCGCGTTTTATGCATATTGGTCAAACTGGCCAGCAAATTTTGGATCCATTTTACAAGGTATTCTGTATGGACCTCATTCTGTCGTTCAAATTGAGGATAGTTGCGACTTTATTTAAAACAAATGGTAACTTCATTTTTATTTGTTGAAATAATAAAAATAGTAAATGCTATTCATTCTGGAAACTGGAACGCTAGGAATGCGCTGCAGTATTTTGTGCAAAAACAGATGCACCATTATTAACCCTGGAATTCTTTGAGTTACTGTAAATTCTCTCCTCGTCACCTTCATCGCCACTGCTTTTGCTGCTGTCATTGTCACTTTCATCGTCATTTTGACTGTCAGAGTCATCGTCATAATTGCTGTTGTCACTAAACCCAGAGTCACTTTCATTATCTGGTCTCTCATCAGCCTCCACAGCAGCTCCCAGCAACCCAGAATATTTAATGTCGGGAACATATGGAATAGACTTCCTCAACTCTGTCACATCACAGCAATATGTAAATCCTTTTCGCACAACGTTGAAATCTGATGAGCGAATCCAAGCCAAATTATTGCACAAGTCGTTGCACAAAATGTCATTGTGCTTTTGCACCCATGCATTATTCACTTGAACAAAGGCAACAGCTGAATTTCCAACAGGATCGTGGACCACTTTCCAAACGAGTCTGCAACAGATTCATATTCATACATCCATAAATAACTTGCGATTTCCCATGTAATTTTGACATGACACAAGTCAGAAATGTCATGCAACATAAAACTCAATTGTGTCTGTTAGACGCCAAAAGTGAATGGCAATAATTAATTTTATTTTTATTGTCGTCTTTGCTCACCTTGGAACTGGTAAGCGCAGCCTGCCTGTGTGGTCTCTCGCTAACCAGATTTCAACCTCATTGTTATTCGCATCCGTCAGTGTTGTCACTCCAAACGCACCAGTTGTAACCTTTAGCGTTCTCCGTAATTTTTCTGCTAGCACGCGAACATCATGTTCTACAATCTGCCAATTACCCCCGTTAAGGTTCTGCCATTGAGGCACAGTATTCATGTAGTAAAAAGTGGAATGTCTTTCAAACTTCCTGAGGGCATCGCCATTTGGAAATAAGTGTCCTCGTGAAAACCGATATTGCTGAGTTGGAAAATATTCGTTGACGAGGTCCTCCGAGCCCAACTATTAGCAATGAAAAAGTTAATTTATAATAGGCATTCATAATGGCGCGTTTGGGAAGCAGCTTTGGAATTAATGATGACGAACCAAATCTGATAAATGCTCAAAAGCATTAGGATCCCATTTATAAGATTGTTTTATAGCAAAAGGATAAAACTCCTGGCCTCTAAAATCCGGCCTGTTTCCTGTACTTTCCCCTAATCCGTTTGCTATACCTTCACCATCGATATAGCTCGTGGAGTACAGCGCTCCGGATGTCGACTCGTCCATGCACATTGAGTAATACTTGCGTCTTTTGTGTGTATATTTAGATCAAATTAAATGTTTCGAATGGGATTAACAGATGAAGTAAAAAATTGATGTAAGTAGATGATGTGCTTACGGTGATGACTCAGTGATGAATTCCACCTCGATGTTTGTTGCATTTTGAAAGCAAGTCCCGTTCCTAAAAACACGGGGTCTTGGCTGCAAGGGGTTTGTACATTCAATGGCTTCTGCCAAAATCACGGGTTCCTCATCATCGTCCTGTGAGTTTATAACGGTTTTTTAATCATAGGATTTTAATTTGGGTAGGGATTTGAGAGCAGTTTGGTTCGAGTATAAATAAATATGTCACCAAAGGACTGAAAAAATGTCTTGAATGTTTGTCTCACTTGGAATTCTGATCCTCTAACACAAGTTAGAAGATAGTAGAAGTAGCTCTCATGATTCCTCAGTTTATTTCCTCTTCCGCAGTTCGCTTTGATTTTGGTGTCTCTCTCAATTTTTAAGTAGTAGAAGTCATTGGATGAGGCTAATGATGGGATTAACTCTTGTCGAGTTGCGAGATCAGTAACAATTGGTGCAAAGTTTAGGTTGGATGGAAGAGTCAAGACACAGCCATCGTTATCCTTACCGGCTCGTAACGTGTTTGAGAAAACTGATGCACCTATTATCAAATGGAAAAATACATACATAAACATATAAAAATGCAATGCATATAAACAAGATATACACACAATGCTAGTCAAACACAGATATAAGAATTCAATTGTACATAAACTAAAGTTGAGACGTTTTCATACCAAAACTGATGTCTGTTGATATTAGGGTGATAGACGCTGTCACAATTAACGAAAATCCTGAAAACATGGTGGAGTTTTCATAAAAATAATATACTGCAATCGAACTGATCTGGTAACCTCCACATTAGTATATGAACGTTATCTTGATGATAGTGTAGTTATTTATACCAAAATGCATAACTAGCTCTGCAATATGAATTCATAATCCTGATACGTGCTAAGCTTTCAACATTTGATGACATCAATGCTCACTGCTTACAGTTGGGGTTTGTAAACAAGTAGTGTTAGTTCGGTTAGACGTTCATTTAGGTAGCTAATGACGCAGAGATTTCATAGAATATCGCGCTTTTAATTTTATTTGGGATAACCTCAGCCAGACTTCATGGAAAATTGTGACTTGGGGGAAAAGAATTTATCATTCTTTCTGCTTCAAATAAATTTTTCCGATATCTACAATTTTAAAAGTTGATTTTTTGCTTCCAAAATTTATACATATCTAGAGACATTACTGCATGCTACAAAGAGCCAATGCCAGACGAAGTTCTGAATGAACCTACTTGCCTCGAATTTAAATACACACACAGTATATAAAATATCAGCAATCAAGCAACACAATTTACATTTGAAATTGAGGAGGAACAAGTTTTGTAATACAAGCAGATTGTTTGAGTGTTACCTGAAAGTTTCAGGCTGAAACTGTGAACCCCAAAAACTAAACCAGTATTTTTCGTCAATTACTTATACGTATACAACCTTGAATCGTCATCAGTTAAAGTGTAGTCCAAAGGTGAAAGTTGTTTTATGCATAAACCTGAACACAACATCTTGACGCAACTTCGCTAAACAACATTTGTCTTCATATGATACGTGCAAGATACTTCTACTAGGTACAAACAAGGAAACCAACCAACTTAACGAATGAGTCATCATAAAAGTGCATTGATATTTGTATGCAATGTTTTTATGGAACAAATATGAATGAAGCTTCTCAGACAGTGACAGTTGTCAGTTCATTAACCGAGTTTCATTTCGTCAGTTGTCAGTTCTATGAAAAAATGACGTGCATTGTTAATTGCATTCACAACAAAAACATCTACTGAACCAATCGTCATTCTGAGCAATGTTATTGCATAAAATCTGTCACTGCTAATATTAATTTAATTACTTATCTGCTTGTGTTTGGAAAAACCAATCTAATAATCGGCATAATAATATACACTGAATAAACAATTTAACAAACCGTGACAGTTATTTTATTAGTTTTCAGTAATCCACGCATAATACCCCATAAATCAAAGCTACTTCCGTAATAATTGTATTCATTTTTCATAGTATCAATCATTACCAGTCAAGCTTTTCGTCTGTTCTATAAGTCAATCTTTAAGGTGTGAAATCTGATGGGATACTGTAATTAAGAATGGCTGACATTCGAAATAAACAAATATTCATGAATTGATTGGGATGAAATTAAATAATATTAAAAAAATTAAAAGATCATCCTACTTAAACCATTCAATTTGACGGCCAACTTATTCTGTATCTGTTTACCAATGCCCCGTGATACCTCCATCTGAAAACCGGCATTGCCGTCATATGGGATCAAAACATTTTCTGCAAAGTTTACTCACATGCTCACAAAAATGCATTGAGCAAAACAAGTGTTTTTAATTCTCAGCCCGATATACTCTTTAATTCTTAATATTTCAGTGACATTTTATATCAGAAATGATGTTCAGAAATTTAGTAGCACGCTTTACATTTAGTACGAGAAACTTTTCTTGTCCAAATTGTTGTTTTTCATCATTGTCAAAACCTTTTCAGTTGAGATCAAGGAGGTCGAATTCGCATAAACTTCGCAGTTCTGTTACAGGTCATCAGTACTTTGTTACATCCGCTCTTGCCCATTCTTCAACGGATCTTTCCACCGATTCGTTGACTGCTGAGGAGGCTGCCAAAGTTTTAAAAATTGTTAATGAAGTTCAAAGATCAGAGGACCTCCTCAAATATTTCATACCCAAAAAGAAGGCAGATGAGTTGGTCAAAAGGAAAAACGGGAGAGAGGAAATTTTGTTGTTGGAGGAAGTCATTTCGATTGTTGGACCGAAGGTGTTTGTTTTTGAATTGCCAAATTAAATTAGTAAATAAAGATAATTAACTGGATTGGTTTTTCTTTCTTTTCAGAATTCCAATAAATTCTTTTGCAGTGTTTTGGACAAACCAATTCCGGTTAGTGCCAGTGCAGCACTCTTCCCACCTGTGACAACTGAAGAAATTAACAAAACATCTAGTGTTTTAGGACTCATCATTGTTGGGGATAGGATATCTTGGAGTGTAATGGATCGTGAGATGAGACAGAGTAGTATTAATTTGGATGTGAAGACGCTGCGTCAAGTCAATTATGCTTTTAAGCCACGGATGCATTTTTTGACGTTGTTGCAGGAGGTTAGTTGACAGTAATTATGTTTTAAACTAGCAACTTGGTTTTTAAAAGCGTATTTAATTGTTGGTTTGTGTTGTTTAATTTTGCAGATGGGAAAAGTGGCAAGCCATATACCTGAGACTGAAATGTGTTTAGTGGAAGAATATCCAGCAACGGTTCCAACGCCCTATATGTTTAATTTTCAATTGCAAATGGCTCAAGCGAAAGCTATGCTGTTAGGAATATTAAATTCAAGGGAGAAACGGCCACTAATTATATCAATCAAGACTGTAGCTGTTGCAAGGCTTTTTAAAACTTATGTCGGTAAGATGAATGTCTGAATTTTTGTTTAAAATGTATATTCGGAATAGAGAATGGAATATCACAATTAATTTTCATGATTTGTTCTGAACTGGTTTTTCAGGTCATGAAAAAGTGTCCGGCCAACATTTGGTGGACGATATGCTCCTCAATAAGCATTTACCGTACATTGAAATACCAGATCGGGTGCTGGATGCATACATCAATGCAGATTCTAAAGTGAAGGAAGGATTATCTCAAGCGTTTTTATTAAACTTGGCATATTGGAGAATAACGAAACAAGTTAGCAGCTAATGAATAAAAATTTTCAAAATAAATTTGTTTTCTAAAGCAGCAAGTATTTTTCTAAGCTATGTTGACCTGTAAAGGAAAGCAATTGCAAGGTTAGCTTTTAACGGTCGGCATATTCCATACTTTATGATATTGGAAAAACTGCTGGTCCATTGCCTTCTTTCTTATTAAAATATTCCGGGCATAGACATTGACATAAGCAAACGTTCATTCATAGATATAACCATATGCCCATTATGGGTAACCCATGCAATTTCCGTCTACTCTACGTCCCGCGATTTGTCCGACCGACCATACAAAGTGTTCTTGTAGGCATAACTATACAAATTGAACACAATGACGAATGCTTCCGAACAAAGTCGGGTTTCAGTAGGTCCATGCATATGTTACGCGAAAATGTTTCACATGCGTCCCCATATAAAGTCACCGAGAAGCTAAAAAGTAAATACCAATAGTTTCAGTGCGGGTAATGCATATATATTCATAGAGCATACGTGTTTCTAACTAAAGTAAATGCAGAAGAGACCATGAAGCTAAATACATTTTATTCCAGTCGCAGACATACGTATATGACAGTATCATATTTTATGCATTTCTGTCCTGTCCTGTCCACAAAGGGAACAAGTAGATCAAATGTTGGGCGGAAGGGAAACCACATGTAAGCAAAGTAGTAAATCAACGTTGCTTTTTGCGAGCACGTTATCCAGTTAAAGGTTTTATATGCTAATTAGCAAAAGCATGTGAATATGAATGAAACCATGAGACTGCCTTATTACAACTTTTTTGTCATTTCTCTCGCTCCAAAATAAATTAATTCTGTTGGACAAGAGAGCGGGTGGTGACCAATTTTTGCAAATTACTCTTTTGATACATACATAAACTATAAACTAAAGGGAAATCTGCATATATCATTTATAGTAGTTTGGTTTGGGTAGTTTCCACACTTTCTGATGACGTGCGTGATGCAACATGGATGGTTGTCACAATTATTTATATAATAGCATCAAAATGTAATAATTTAATTCATTCGTGTCGGAAATGTAACTGCATACATATCACTTTATCATCAGTATTGAAAGAATTCGCTTATTCCCAATACCACGTTCTTGCTTACATGCTTCCTTGCTCTACAGTCAACTACTCCTCCTAGACGTGCCGAAAAAATGGAACTACAAGAAGAGTACGAGACGAGCTATATATTCTTCATATCATAATCCAGAACAACCTATATAAGCATGAAACATACTACCAAGCGAGTCTTGTGACCGGCTGGCTAATATGTATGTTATATCCATGGAGGGCCTACATCTTGAACTAGCAAAAATTTCTCGTTCCATTCCATTCCTCCCCTTGCTTTTTGATACTATTCCATTTTAAGAACAGGACTCGCATGCTTTTCCCGTGTCTCTTGGATTTACTCGTGTGCACAATATTGCTCCTCATTCTTCCTTCAGTAAAAAATATAGGCTCCTACTCGGCTTGTGAAATTTAAGTTCAAGTCCCGTCAGCGTGACTCTTCAGTATCACTGAGCCATTTTCCTTTGCCACTACTATTTCTCTAGCTCGAAAAAATCCACACACAGATTTACATTTAACAGAGAAACTATAAACATATATCGGACCAGACCAGTGTCAGATTCACCGTTGTACTTGAAAAGAAAACTGCAATTAAATCCATAAATATCTTTTTCTAAAATAGATACATACATAATCACTCCTACATTTTCTGTATAGGAAAAGCTTATAAAAGATATATATCAGGATATAGCTGCTGTACCTGATACTGATACAATTTTCAATTTTAGTAGAATCAAGCCATCATAGTTCTAAACAGGGAAACTTGCCAACAAAATTTGTGCCATACAATACACTTTTAATCCCATTCTCTGGAATGACATTACATTCTCGGTCTTGAAACGGAAATAAAAAAGCGAGAGAGAGAAAATTTCATTCTGAACCTAAAAAACTACAAACGATACGATACAAAATCCATCACAAACTACAAACAAGTACAAGATAAAATTGATGTTCCTTCCATTAATAAATTTAAACTCGTGAAGAGGCAAGCTCTTGCTATTCAAAAAACTCCGCCTGGTTGTCTATCCACAAACAATTTGTCGTTCCGAACATCAGTGTAATTCACACAAGTGTTCCAAATAACAAGTTTTCCTTTAAAGTATTTTATGCTGTTGGCTGAGAAGTCAATTAGATACGTATAGACACTATACACATAAATATATCGCTATATATAGAACTTGGTATTGCAGTACCTGAGTTGAAGACGCCGTCATTCATTACATTTATTACACATTGTTAGTGCAAGATTTATAGCGGTGAAGCAAACAATTTAAGCTGCGCACTTAACTGGAGTTGTAGACAAAAATATCAAGGCTTTTCCTTAGAAGTCATTTTAAACAAAGAGCATATTTTTCAAACACAAAGTCGTAAACTCGTAATATTTGAAAGAGTATAAAACTTAAAGTATTTTGACTAGTACGGCTCATTTTTGTAATTTTAAACTCCTCGAGAAAAGTATTTGAATGTGTACAACGGAACACATGTGTTCTTTTTAATAAAATACCGGACTCTTTTTGAAAGGACATGAAAGTTAATTTCCTAAACCAAATCATCAGACTCATCAGTAATCCAGTGATCGGACAGAAATGGTGCACAATGAAAGCAGTGGAAATGGTAAGAAAAATCTCTTTTGCTTGTAAAACTCATATATTCACAACAGGAAGGAAGCATACTGGCCGAATTGAATGTGTCATATGCAATGCGTATTCTATTCCAGTCATTTTCATACCATAGAATTAAAGTAGACCAACTTGGTCTGACCAAGTTTTGTGAGTTGTACATCAAATATCCTATAAATACATGGCAAACCTCTCAATAATTATTATCTTATGTTATTACGGGCATGTAGAAAGTAGAACGACTTTATGAACGCTGACGAGCTTTTAGCATTTGAGGGGATAGCATTTTTCAATCGTGTTCGGAAAGGCGAATGACATTATTAGAAATTGATTTGTAGATTACATGATTTCGAACAGGTTGTGACAAGGAAGTTATTTAGTTATACACGGTAGTAGAATATTGCATGCAGGATATACATAGGTTTATCATGGAAGGTGTGCTCAAAATGCTTTCACTCAATGTTACATGTGTATACTATGTATATCGAGTCTACCTACATCTTGCATCAAACTTTGTGGGTGTGGAAAACGTTACATGCAAATTTTTGTGCATGAATAATTCTTCATGTAAAACAAAACGCTCTTTAATATTTATCTATGTGGATTGTGCCTTACACGCATGTGTAACACAGCGCTAGCAATATGGGTACAAAGGTTCTCTTAATTGGGACTTGGAATTTTTACTGCAAGCATAATTGAAGAAGCTTCGCATTTCATACCGATCCCGTAGTCGCTTTCTTACGATAATTGCTAACAATTCTGAAGTTACATTTAGCCGTAAACTAGCTCTATATCCAGTGAAAGTTCTGAGCTCTTCGGATTCATGAGCAATTACGCAAAACTGTTATCGCATCGCCCCTATTTCAGAATCGCTAATATCGTATCGTAGTCAAATTGCATAAAGTTTTATGAGATGGACAAAATAAAAGTCAACTCAGCTCATTATTCATCAAGTCCGGAGCTGAAATGCCGATGCCAGTCTTCTACAGAATAACTATCTGTCATTTTAGTATAAATTCAAAAAGTGTGCTTATAAGGCAAATTCTTGTTGGTGTAAAAGAACTCATAAACTGTTCGTTCGGCTGTTAAATGAGTACCCAAAATAGACATTCACTCTGTCTCGTAATGATCTGATGAAACCTTCTGAATCCAGCATTTATTTGCTGCTGTAGTTTGGCAGTTCGTAACAAGTGCTATGATGTCAATGTGTAACACGATATTATGACCATTCCCAAGAAAACTGTCGCTGAAGGAATTACGACGTGGACGACACTTGCGAAACGATAATGATTTGGGGCCTTAGGGTCAATACGAGCGTTAACTTTACTCGAATGTATACTCTTTTGCTTAGGATTTAATTTCATTCTGCTATACAAAGTTTTCGTGGCGTCACATTTCGTTACTTGATCCCTTTGCTCTCCCTAAATGACGTGAGTGAATGCATACGTGTAAAGTTGTGAGTGTTTTAACTTCTTGGGGTGTAACAAGAAAATGAACTTTAACAAATGTTCTGGCTTACGTCAGCCTAACGGGCAATAAAACTGCGAACTCGTTAACAATCGTATTTTCATTTATCCATTCGTCTCACTTTCTGGCGACAGCAATTTTTTCAATGACCATATATTTACCTTATCAGTAGTTTACTGGTGCGTATATGGCATATGCATATCATTAAACCTAAAGCTGGATTTATGAATGCATTGATATGTGATGTAATCACTTTTCTACTTGGCTGTAAACCCGACTGTCCTTCCTACAGATATGCTATGAAAAATTCAACCTGTGTTATTCTCCAAAAAAAATGTATGATAATCTGCTCCTGGAAGCAATATTAATAAAACAAATGAGATTCAGAAGCATATCGAGCATCATATTTCAATTTTAAGGCCTGCCACGATTCGCCAAAGAAAGTTAACAATAATTATAGTTTTCGTTATGTACTTAATAGTGGCTGTTGTCTTCAAAGCTCCAAATAGGCTACGTTGAAAGAGGCATGGCATAACCTGTAAATAGTTTGCTACTTTCAAACACTTATCTAAACTTCCCATCTTTAAATCGAAAACACATGAAAATGTTCCGAGTTGAGTTGTTTACTGAGCGCATGCTAATGACTAATGACTAAAACTCAACCAAGTAGGTCAATCGGCCAATCTCATTTGATATTTTTTTGGAAAAACTTTTAACTTTATATAAGAATTAGTCATCCCTCTTATTGCGATGCACTGCTTGTTTTGCTTCACGTGGGCTATTGGCTTTGTTACAGCATTATGTACAGATGACAATTAACTGCAAACCTTCTTCGCATCTCGAATTTCAGAGGAGTTGGTCTAGTCTGCTAATTTATAACATAAAAAAGATAACCTCATCCCATGTTTAATTTTCCTAATGCATCTCATTCATCTCCACAAAGAAAGACTTGATTTATGCTCATTTCTTTGAAAACAAAAGGAAGATTTTTAGCTAGAAGGAAGGTACAAATGAGTATTTTTACTGCTATAAATGTGGATGTACCATCAACATAATTTTGGTAGTGGTGTGACATCATCATCATCATTTTGAGTTCAGTAGTCCGCTTTGGCTTACTTAAATACTATAGCTCTCTTATACGTGTGCCATGTAGTTGTGCTTTTTGCATTATTATTTTTCTTTAAACAAATCTCATGATTAGCTAGCAGCTCGCCCCATTTTTTATAACAATAGTCAAGAAATAACAAAGATTTTTTCCCACCCCAACTCTTAATGTTCCGGGCCAGCAACTGAATTTCACTTACATTTTCTTCACAAGACATTTTTTGGTGACGTTTTCTTCAGATCTTGGCATCCGTTCCGGTTTCAGTAAAAAATAACTTAGAGAAAATTACTGCGCCGTGTCTAGTGTTCAAAGAGTACAGAGGGAGTGTGTATTTGTGAAATGAGCATGCAACCTTAAAAGCAATGACTCTTGTTCAGTGCAACAGTTTGTAACTACAAACTACACACACACAAGATCAACGATTCTCACTAGACCATGGTGGAAAATGCCAAGTGTCACAATATTTGGAAGTTGTGTGAGAAAACTATATATGTTACCACACTGAATAAAATTCACAAAATGTAATCATCTCTTATCTTTGGTGAGTCTTGAAACAACGAGTATTTATACCGTTTTAGTATTCCCCAAATAAATGAGTTGTTCCGCTCTATACGAATGCTGAATGTACATAAAACTGCATTTCATGCTATGATTCATCTCTGCGAGGTCGCGTCACCGACTTTCACATCGCTACCCCACGCTGCACCACAATTCTTGATTTTTAGGAAGACGAGAGAGAATTATGATGCACCTTGCTGAATATTTGATTGAAGCTGTTTGCACGAGTTGTACATCTTACACGCGGTCACAGCATTACATTTACGATCTGACCGAACTTGCTTGCTTGGAACGAGCGTAGATTTAGGTTTTGTATTTGGCTACGAATAGAACATCTCCAGAAGAGTTAGAGATTAGAGTCACGCGGTGAATAGCGGACCTTGCCTTACTTCACCAAGGTGTTAGAAACTCGATCACACTTCCACCACCACCACCACTTGCTATCTAGGCATATATCCAAAATATTCACTGTATCCGAATATCCAAGTAAATATTTTTCATGGGTGCTTGCTTGCTTGCTTGGTGCGCGATCCTATCAGCAATAGGTGCTGAACTTACTGGCAGTTACACAAAATCCGAGTATACATTAAAACATGATAATGGTTCCTTTGTACTTGGGAAAGAATAAAATGTTGAATGTATCTCGTGAAAAACACTCTCTGCTAGCATATGAACATTTTCTGAAAATTAAGCGATCTTGTTGTTACTCCTCGAGCAATTCTCAGTTGAACGCTAATCAAGCTTGAAGAAAGACTATCATTCCACTTTCGAGGAACCATTTCGTTGCTAAATCTCATCAATTGTTTTTTACCTTACGTTACCGTGAAAAGTATCTCAAGTGAAAAAGCGTTTTAAAAGAAAGTTGGGTGCTTCCATCTAAAGGGAAAATAGAGGGAAAATAAGCCAAGTTGTGAAATCTCACGAAGCTGAACAAACAAAGCAAACCGGAAACCATAAATATCACTTATTCAAGATCAGCCGGTGATGTAAAAGAAGTCAGTGGTCTGGCTTAAATCTACTAGCATGTGTTGTCTTTTTAATGGATTTTGAGTTATTTGTTTCTTGCTCGAAAGAAAACGTGAATAAATCTCAATTTTCTCTTATTTTCTTTCGCCATCACAAAAGCAGCCTTGATTGAAATTTGATGGAAATTGCTTCCCAATAATGAATCTTATACGTTGACGTCACGTATTAAGAGTGAATTTTAGAGAAAATAAATCAGGATTGATTTTACACATGAAGAAAGTTCCTTTTGTATAAAGATTTGTATACATCTATTTTCCTACCAATGTACACAATATGTAAGCCAGTTGAAATCCAGCGAATATAAAATAAAATTCCACCTTTAACAAAGTTTTTTCTACAGAGTTCCTCACGTACATTTTTATTATAGAGTTCGCGTAGCAAAAGAGAAAATCTTCTCTGGAACTTTTTCTTCGAGGCTTTACAGTTTTTACAGCCTACCGAGCTCCTTTGTTTATTTTTACACAAAGAGACTCCCTTCTAGCAAGTTTGATGAAGTGCCGAGGTATTTTAGAGAGTATTTTTTATTTTCCCAACATTAGCAATAATACTAGTGTTACGTCGGAAAATGTAAAGTATGACTTCTCTGGGAATTCCGAATCGTCTGGTCTCATTTCACAGCATCAGTACCAGTCACATGCCCACCAGAGGAACAGAGAAAATGCTGAGCGAGGAGGAGGAGGTATATATATAATGCAAACAACGGGGCAGAAAAAAAATTGCTTCTTGTACCCAATATTTGTTGATGGAATTGTGGAAAATGTTATGATGATGTGATGTAGCATTATGGTATCATTTTGATATGATAAAAGATTCAAATTCGTATGAATTTATTATTTGTGAGTAAACTTAGAAAAATGCCAAAAAAGAG
Source organism: Orchesella cincta (assembly GCA_001718145.1). Lineage (NCBI taxonomy): Eukaryota > Metazoa > Arthropoda > Collembola > Entomobryomorpha > Orchesellidae > Orchesella > Orchesella cincta. Next base: position 25,338 of record LJIJ01001764.1, read on the forward strand.
AAAATTGTAAAAAAAAAGCAAGCAAAAAGTGAAGACCCAAATGTAATACATTTTACGTATGGTAACGTATGCTTTATTCTTTAGTTTAGCATTTTTTGTGTGAGCCAGTTAGTTCAGTCTTTTGAATTGGATTGAATGAAGCGACCACGTCGTCTGCGAATGGCGAAAATAGGAAAGCCAGATAGACATGTTACACATTTTCCTCGCTATTTTATGTGAGTCCTTCCGAAAATTTTCGACAACTTTTAATGGGATACGTCGATTCAAGGAAAAAATAACAAAGTTGTAGCTTCAATCCAAGATCAAAATTTTAATACAATCCGCTGTTTTGGAAAGGTTCGAGTAGTAGTGAGAATAAATGTGACTGACTTGACTGCAGCATATCACCACGTATAAAAATAGGATGCAGAACGAAGGTTTTCACAATTCTCCTTTGCTAATGTAGCATATCCTTGTGTTTTAAATCAATAAGAAAAAACACATTCTTGAGGTGGGAGCAACAGCACACCGCCGCCACAGCCAAACTAGAAATTAAACTCGTCATGCTCCCTGCTAACATCGGAGTAAAGCTACGGAGTTTCGGCATATAATTATACAAATTTGTTGACTGTACGACTTAGAAATGGCAAACATTTGAGTATTTTGTGGATATATTGTATATATCTTGTTCATGTTACAAAATGTCTTGAAAAGATTATGCAAAAGTAATTTTTACTTAAACACAAATCAACCTATTGTGTCTGTGTGTATAATATGTTTATTAAGCCGGTAAGTTAACGCTTGAGTACCCGTACCGTATATAAACCACTAATCACTTTTAGTGTGTTACTATATTTCTTCGTTTCCGAAGATAACTCAGTTGACATTTATTTTGCAAGCATGCCTGCTCGAATTCATGACTTCTCTTCGGTTTCTTGCTCATCTTTTCGTGTTGCTTTTACTATACAAGCAAAACACTTAGCTCCTGCATCCTAATTTCAGACATACTTTTTTGTTTGCTGTTTAGACTTTCATATCTACGTTTTTATCGAGTTTAATCTGACCCGCTTCACTGTTTAATTACTAATTAGCACGCTTTCTTAATTTTGTTACGCAAAACTCCATCGCCTGTCTTGTAGTCTACTTGTTTCGCCGAGATCAGGAAACACGAATGACGTAAATGCCTACTGAACTGCCCGTATATTTGGGAGTTCAGTAGAGTTTGTAACCTTGAATCCAGCAGGAGAATTAAAATGTCATAAAAATTGCAAAATGCTAAGATGTATTCCATATGACTGTGTGCCAATTTGCCACATCTCATTCATTATCCGTGTCAGTGATGTATTGGGGTGATGAGTGCGGAGATTACATAATAAATGAAATTTCTTAGACTTACTGACCTAAACAGTTGCAAGGCTGGTTTTTAGTTGTAGCATGGATTAAAACTGCCAAAACTTATTAGATATATTGATTAGTACTGGCTCCAGAGATTTAGAAACTTTCTGGGTAAAATGACTAGGAAATTGATGATATTTGTTCATGTCTCACAATACCCCGTTTAGGAGATCAAACTGTATTGTAGTATTGAAGTTTCAGATTGCATAACTTTTGCACTGCCACAATTCCAAAAGCATGTTAAACTGATAAATTATAAGGATATCTATCTTAATTTTGTTTTGAATAGGTAACAATAATGCTACCAGGCGGTGTATCAGGCAATGCAACTCATTGGAAGCGGGAGCTGAACTCCCGAATGGCTTGTCGAATGGCGGAGGACACCGCTTGGAGAGGTCGTTCTCAATACCTGCTGACACTGTTAACCTCAAGAGAAGGGTGGGGCTCTTCAGTGGGGTGGCTTTAATCATCGGAACCCAAATCGGATCGGGGATTTTTGTATCCCCTCGGGAGGTGCTCATGAGAACTGGATCTGTAGGAATGTTCTTAGTTGTCTGGTTAGTTTGTGGACTGATGTCTCTGCTCGGTAAGTTATTATCTTTCTTTTTTAAATAGCCAATGACTCCCTTTATATTCATGAAACACTTTAGACAATAATGCGAAATTATCCAATAAATTATAAAGGAGCTCTAGCATACGCTGAGCTAGGAACAATGAACCCCAGTTCCGGTGCAGAATATGCATACTTTCTGGACGCATTTGGACCCGTACCTGCATTCCTCTTCTCATGGGTATCTACCCTGGTTTTGAAGCCGTCACAGTTGGCTATAATCTGTCTGACGTTCGCCCAATACTCTGTGGAAGCCTTCCTGAGTTTTCCGGCTCCGGAGGCTGCGGTAAAACTCGTCTGTCTGGCTACAATCGGTAAGATCCCGCTATTAAAATGGCATCAAATTTTTTTGTATCGTAACGTAACTGCTTTCTCTGCACAATTATTACTTCGGTTCGATGGTGGCTCAGCTAAATTTTCTTCCAAGTGGAAGCCCTATTCACTGACGATGAGTGGGTGAATCATCTCGAGTTTCACTCAAAGTTAGAAAACTTTCGCCATGAAAAAAGCTACTTTATAGAAAAGTGGAAGAAAACCTCAAATCCTCCCTCTACTTCTCTTCCATCCACTGATTTCGATTTCTCTTCACCTTCTTCTCCTTAGCTCTCATCCTCTTCATCAACTGCTACAGCGTGGACTTGGCTACAGGAGTACAAAACATGTTCTGCTCGGCAAAGCTCATCGCGATTGGAATTGTGTGCTTGGGAGGACTATACAAATTTGCATCTGGCCACTCAGCAACACCGGATTTTGGATTCACTGGAACGGAAACAAGTCTTGGTGTGCTCGCCCTCAGCTTCTACAGCGGGCTGTGGGCATATGATGGATGGTACTGAAAAATGAAGCTTAAAATACAAAATTTTAATTGAGCGAAAAAGGTTGTAAATTCTTTTAATAACTAGAAGACTCTTCTTTCTCTACTTGCTTTATGACAGGAATAACTTAAATTATTGCACAGAGGAGCTGATTGAACCGCATAAGTAAGTCAAAACCGCACTCAAATTAATTAGTTATTCAGCTACCTACGAGGTTCTGCAACCTGTGAGATGTAGGACCGACACATGAAAATGCTTAAACGCAAATTTCCCGAAGGTTTGTTTCCGCAGTTTACTAATTTCCCATATGCTCATAATGTAATATCATACAGGAATTTGCCACGTTCGATTATATTGGGAATACCTTTAGTAACCGCCTGCTATTTATTCATCAATGTGGCATACCTCTTTGTAATGACTCCTGAACAAGTCATTGAATCGGAGGCGGTGGCAGTTGTGAGTTTTTGAGGAGATTTAATTACTATATAAATGCACCTTTAAATTGAACGTTGGACTTTAATCACATTTTCAAATTTGAACAGACGTTTGCAGATATTATCATGGGAAATTGGAGTGGTGCTCCCTACATGCGGTTTATAATCCCTCTGTGTGTGGCCATCTCCACATTTGGTGCTGCTAATGGAACTCTGTTTGTTGCTGGAAGGTAAAGATTTCTTAAAAAGCGACGTTTACGCTAGAAATATGGATTATCTAGTGAAAGCACATTTTAATTGATGCTTTCTTATGCTTTACAATCAGACTTTGCTTCGCGACTAGCCGGGAAGGCCAGTTTTCTGACATTCTTTCGTACATCACTGTAGGCAGATACACTCCCATTCCGGCATTGATTTTTCACGTAAGATACATAGATGCTGTTGCAGTGTGGAACTGCAAATCTAATCATTTTGGCTTGTTTTGTGTATTGATGTGATAAGCAGGTGAAAGTGACTCAATTTTGTTGACTTACAGGCTGTGATTGCTGGTTGTATGGTAGTGGCTGGGAACATAGGCTCTTTAATTGACTTTTTTAGTTTCTCGGCATGGATATTTTATGGTGGAGCTATGCTTGCAGTGATTGTGCAACGATTTACTAGACCTGATGCAGATCGTCCGTACAAGGTATGCAAAATTAATCAGTCATATATGCATTTTTACATCAAATGGGGTAACGTGAGAAAGTGAAAGCTAATGAGTTAAAAATGAATTTATTTCCATTTAAATAGGTGCCAATAATTATTCCATGGGTTATGTTGATAGCCTCCACGTACTTGGTTGTTGCTCCAATAATTGACAAGCCACAATGGGAATACCTCTACGCTACTATGTTCATTGTGGCAGGGCTGATTTTCTATATTCCATTTGTTCATTATAAGCTTACCATTAAGTTTATGGGTAAGTCAAAAATGTTCCATTCACATTTTATTCACAACGATTTTTTATTACAATTCCAATTAACAATAAAAAATAATTATTTCCATTGACTTGCAGTTCCAGTGACAATCTTCCTCCAAAAGTTGTTTATGGTTGCTCCCACAGACATGATGGAGGAAGAGCGATGTTTTCTCTAAGGTGTATTTTTTTGGAGACAGAGTAAACTAAGCATAAATTTGTGTACCTACGAATATGTAACTGATATGAAATACACGCATATTAATAACACATATTATTATTATATAATACACTAATAGAAGATTGTTTAGAGGGATTCAACAATTCTTTCTTTCTCTCTCTTTCCTTTTAAGGTGATTGGGAATGTAATTTACTAAATTGTTAAGTATTAGCCCTTTCCATACTTTCCCTTCATTGTGATGGCTTCTATTACTTACTTAATTAATTGATAAGGCTTAATTTAGTATTAAAAATAATTGTTGAAATAGTTATTTCTAGCAGTGAGTTAGTTTTTGGGTCTGGTCTATTAGCTGGAAAGGATCACCTAAATAATTTATATTATTGCAGAAATATTTTTGCTCGCGAAAAAGTGAAATACCATTTAATTAGACTAAACAACTACAAAGGCTAGCAATTCTGACTCAACATTTTTGAGTTTGGTTAGTTTTACCAGACAGCCAAAAATGTTAGTTCAGCTTGTAATAGTTAATGAGCACATTGCCGTCAATACTAAAGATAATGATGAAAAAGGATATTAAGGCCTGGTATTGTGTCTCAAGAGTATAAATGGTAATGGTATGTACCTATGTACAATATGGAAACGCCATAGGTGATAGGATATATTTTGGTAAGTAGATAGACTTTGTTGAAAACTATAGCTCACAATATATATATAAAATATTGAAGAGATTTTATCTATGATATGATCAGAGAGAACTATTTCTAAATAGCGAAATACTTCAATAAAAATAAAATAATTTTGAAAGTTTAGAATGACATAATTAAAACTCTAAACATAAATTAAGCATAGAGTTTTAAATGCTGAATAGAAGTCAAAATTATCCTTTATTTATCTATAAGGCACAGAAAGTTATTAGTTATAGATGTTGAATGTCGTCAAACGTACACTTATTTGGTCTGCTATAAAACCAGATAAGCTATAAGTAAATAGTTATATAAAAATGTTGGAATTGTTTGTACAGTGTATTTTTATGTGCAGCTTGTCATAAACCTTACAATATTAATAAATGTTTATGACTGCAGGTTTGAGATTTTGAATAAAGCAAAGAAATAAAAATGATTCATTTTGATAGCATTTTGCTACAAATATCCAATCATAGCAGGTGGTTCATCTCTCCCCACAGTTAAAATTCGGGTTGGACTGACAAAAGATCCAGAATGTGATTAGGTTGATGATAAACTGTGTGCAGTTTTTTCCAGAGAGCTTTTCCCAAATGTGAAGTTCTCTCACTGCCCCACCGCTTATCATGAATGAACCAAAACAACGTATGCTCTTAACAGGGCCGATATGTGCTGCAATTCTGTAGTGAGTTTCTCTGACAAAGAAAGAGCAATTATGAGACGGTCTTCGGATTCGTGATAAAATATGAGGTCTTCACTCGTCGCTAAATTGTCAGTAGATAAGTCGGTCTCCCTCAGAAATAGTAATGTCTTTTGTAACATGTCGAATGCTCCAACAACCCCTTCTTGACTGCAAAATGCAAACCTTTGTAGAGTGCATTGATCGCTCAGTTCATCAACGATTTTGGGAGATATTACTTCCGCCACCGGTTCCATTTTAGGGTGGAACTTTTCGCGTAAGTCAAACATGAAATTCCGTATTTCTTAGGAAGTAACAAATCTTCCGAGGCTTGCAGCACCGAAATATACACATTGAATTGCTTATCAGCACTTGATAAACTAGACAAGATGAAGGGAGAAAGTGCACGCGGTGGTTTTGGCCACATTCCAAATCCCAAATGATAAAGCATAGGCAATTTTGAGCAGTTAGCAAAATTGTTTCATCATTTACAGCAAATAAAACGCCTTCTTCAGTGATTTCGTCATAAAAATCCAACTCATCCTCTTGTAGATACTCTTGTATAAAAACGTCAGTCCAAAGTTGTATGTCGTTGCATGTTCCTGAGTGCAGTGAAGACATTTCCCTCCTTGTTAAACATTCTAATTGAAAGGTAGGACTTCTGGTTTCGTCACTAAAATTATAGAGTACTTTCGCTTGATAAATGATTTGGAAAGGAGGAGCAGTGTCCAAACTAGCCTTCTCGACCTCATGAAAAACCTAAAAAAAAAAATAGAAATTGCATTTTGCTTTTAACTACAGATTTTGCGTTAATACAGTGTGTGAACTGAGTAGATTTGCAATTTATTCATACTCTGACAAGACCTTTTTCGTACAACAAAACCAGGTGGTTATTTGACGTTATGAAAACATTTTCCACCTCCAAGTTTCGTTTAACAGGCTCAATAGATTGAATTACTTTCGATACGCCTTGTAAAATTAACATGATAATGTTTAACCTTGAAAATTCGACATGGGGTAATGTGAGACTTGGAGTAAATCAACATACCTGTAACATTCCAGATAAATATAAATCCGAGAGTAGTCCCGAACACAAATACTGGGTAGTGCACGCCGCACAATTCATAATTAAACTTTCAGTCTCGGCTTCAGGTACAATTAGTTTGTGTACTGTGTAAATCCCTGTGTCCAGTTTTTAAGGACGTGAAGGCGCTTTCGAAAATACAGTGCCCATTCACAAAGTGGATACAACCGACCTTCAGCCTGCTTTAATGTGAATTCTGGTGTTGGGCGTTACAGCATTAGTTTTTTGCATGTGTGGAGATCCTCCCAAGTGTGAGCTTCATTTAAAGTAGCTTTAGTAGTCCAACCTCGGACCAGGCACCTCTTTGACCTAGCAAGTATCTCATCACAAATCAGTCCATACTTTTACATTGTAATTTTCTCATGAGTTGGATAATTCTAACCCACCATTGCTGATCATTGTTAATAACATTTCTCCATGAAACGGAGCACTTGCAACAAGAAAATAAATCCCGATCCGAAGAATAGCTGAATAATGTATTGGACAGTTCTGGAGGGAACAGTTGGACAAAGTCAATGCCACCAGAATTGAACTCAACAGAAGTAGGTTTCAAATCCATTTTCAACTCACAATCCTTTTTTCATTCCGTTTTGAAACATTGACGAAGGATGATGACTGGTGAAAGCAGTAGTTTGAGAAGATGTCAAAGCTTCATTTTGCACCACTGGAAGATATGCTGGTGACGAAAAGGGTCGAATTTTCATGACAACATTTGAGCCACGAATCTTTACTTTGGTACAGCCCGGTTGGAGGGGATGGAGGTAGAAACGGTTGATTAGCATTTGAAGATATGGGGTGAGATTCACTACAGCTCAGATGTTTTCACAAAATATTGCGGCATCAGCGAACTAATGTACAGATATTGATCAAACTTCGTTTATATTTTTGTAACAATGAACAAGCATCATTGTATATGCATAATGTAATAATCAAGCCAATAATCAATGGAAAAATCACAATTTAATATTCAGTTATGCATTTGCGAATTTGACAAAGATTAGGCATAATAAATGTTTTTTTTATTGTAAATGAAATTAAAAGCTTCCATCCAAGTCAGAAATTTGAGTTTTCCTCTTCATTTATTTCTTTCGGTTATTCAGTCAATTCTGGAGGAGTTTGTTTTTTTGGGCCCCACACACTTTCAACAACAGCAGGACCTGCGTCTCCTTGCCATTCTTCAGTATCTTTCGGTTCATCACGTTCACCTCGAATATTTGCATCCCCTCCAGGTACACCCGAAATGTCTCTACCGCTTGGCTTGGATTCATAATCTTCAGGTAATGGTGAAGTAAATATTATTTCCGACTCGTATAGTGTGTTGTTGGATTTTCATAGAATTTAAAGAGTAGTACCCTTTGAAAGACTAGTCGTTCGAGTGTTATCGTGGTCGATTAAGGTATTGTTTATCAAAATAGATTCGAAGTATTTCAGCATTTACACCAGTTGTTCTGTTCAGTTTCTCCTCATCGGTAATATCACTGGCAAGATCAAAATCACCTCCCCATTGTCGGAAGCTTAGATCGGCTAAAATTGCTACGAGCCCAAGAGACCATAACATTTTGAGCTGGAATGTTTTACCACAAGAAAACTACAAATCCTTCCATGAAATAATATATGAAGACGACGGTAATTTTGCGTACTGTTTCTACCAAAATAAAACAGCTACCGTTGAGTATGACCTTGGAAAATGAATGTAAACTGCTGATAAATGATTAAAACAAAAACTGAAGACAAAAAAGTAACTAGAGCAATGAAATGAACTTCATCACAATGACCAGTGAGTACAGCTCTAAAATTTACGTTCTATTAGTTTTATTCTCAATAGTACTTTGCTTGTTTTACATTCACGAAACACTATTGTATGTGACGTGTATTGGGTCCCTTAAACAGCAGCATTCGTATCGTATCACACTCCTAGCACAGAACAGGGCTCATTAATTGTTCACAAAATCAAAACGGGTGTATGCAACAATAATCTCGTACACCAATTAAAAGACTTAAATTTCTACGTGAGCCAAAAGGAACCTATATGGACACTATACATCAACACAAATTACTATTTTGAGTTAAAACTAAACCACTCTATTCCGTTGAAAGAAAAAATAATATTGGAGAACTTACATCCCAAATTTAATAGATAAGAACAAACTCGAAATCGAAACAAGAGTTTAGGAATTCGGTATTCAGTCAGGTATACATACACCCTGCAAACAAATCTAAAAGATCAAAAATGATTCTGATTGATATTCATAGAGTTTTAGCCCACTTCTATTCTGATTGAACTTTCTTCATAACATGTTAATAATTCTATTCACAATTCAGCACTTTTATCAAGCTGTAGCTACTAATGGAAGCTGTACCAATAGCATAAAAATATTTGAAATGTAAGCAGGCAGCAGCCCTAAATGATTATTATATATAATAATTTCTATTGTCAGCACACTGGCTATGGAATTTCCGTAGACATAGTAAAGAGTTAATAACAATTAATTATTAATGAAACAGAAGGTGATAATGGGGGAATTACGAGGCCATTCGTTGTATCGATTTAGCAGACCGTCGTTATACAAAAATTAAAAACGAAATCCTCGTGAATGGTCAAAATCGTTTTCGTTTACCTTGTTCCCTCGTTCATACTGCATTTAATAAGTCAGATAGACAGCGAAGCTAGCGCACTAGTTATTTAGGTGTTTTATTTGCCAAAGGTATTTACTATCTTATCCATGGTAATTATTTAGTTAGTTACAAAGAATTTAACGAAAGTTTGTATCGTTCGTTTCATATGAAGGGAAGGGAACCATGCAAACGATACAACGTGCTCGTGAATTCCCAATGTTGTAAACAGAAATAAACGCAATCTGTAGTATTCTTTCAAGTTTTGTGCCGGCCTTCACAGGTATATCTTATTGTATTACAGTTATATTTTAGTTTTTAATGAAGAAAAAACGGAAGATGAGTGATGCAGTGAGCGCAGAGCCATTGAACCAACCAGGTCTTCCAAGAGCTGTGCAAAATCAGTCATAATGAATTAAAACAATGTCGATAATCCAATATTACAAGTTCAAAGTCATGTTTACCTTTGATTTTCAGAACTACTATCTCTCCCCATTTCTTAGGACCTTGATCTTTGGTATGAGCCTTATCTTCGTCATTCAATTCTCCTATAAGATAATCTTTCATCATTGTTCTGGCATCGTTGAATGGCCTACATCCTCAAAGTGTTCTGTGGCATCCTTTCCGGCTTGTTCCAACAAGACCTCTTCACCTCCTGGATGCTACATAAATAACCATTCGAATGTCTAGACATTGTTGATAGTTAACCTATTTAAAATTTCACCAGCTGACTGTTTACATTATTACCTCTTCCAAAAACTTGGTGACGTCGTAAAATTGTCGTGGATGACGAGCCAGCACGACTTTTGTCAGTGTGCTTTTCAACGTCCTTCAACGCGAATTTCTTGGAATCTTCGCTTTGTCACTCATTTTGATTTCTAAAAAAAAAACATTACAGTTAGTGAGCTAGAAAACAAATTAACAACAATTTGGTGCAATTTCCAAAGTTTCTGTTTCCAAAGCAGACCTTTCTACAAATTTTAAATGCACCCTAAACCTATATGAACACTCCTGTAACGTTTAATTAAATCTTACAGGTTGTAGGTGCGCCTTACATAAAAACCCACATTGAGCTACAAATACTTGCACCATTTGTTTGCACTAAATCTATTTACATTTTTGTCCATGGGCAATAAGGAAATGTTCTAAAGAATAATATCAATAATAGTAAAAGCACATGTTTGAAGGTTACTGCTGATCGCCATTCATTCTTCGTCTAGACCACTGGTGGCTTTAATGCAGTCAGATTCGCAAAAAGGATTTATTTGACATTACAAATTATCCTAACTTAATCATTCAAATTTCATATAAAATGAGTCCACAAAATCTTCAAATTGTGCAGTTTAAGCTTTAAAAAATGCATTTTTTTTGTCACTTACTTTATCCGACTGCTGACGTCAATATCAAAAACTAGAGAAAACTATTTAAATTTTCCTATAGAGCAGGAATGTTGAAAACTGAAAATAATTGTGGAAAATAAACTCTCTTGGTTTACTTCATACACGACGACTCTAAGCAAGAACTGTTTTTTCGCTGGAGAGAATTTCAAGTTGATGCATTAGCTGATGTGTTGTGCAACACCTCAACATGAAAAGTATATGCGAAAGGAATAGGGATAAAATATACAGTAAAAATGCCCTTGCCCTTATGTACATGCGTCCGTAAGGATATTCTTTACGTGTGTGCTGATTATAATATTGGTAAGTACATACAACAACCTAGAACTACATCCTTATATTTCATGGTTAAATGCTAAATTGGTACACTTAAGTAAGTAAGCGATACAGCAAAGTACTTCAGTTATATTTCAGGGAAATACGTACCTCTGTGTATATGGCGAGTTACTTGTTTTTATATTCGAATGGGAACGAAAAACTGTTTTTTTATTGAGTAGAAACGCATGTAATTTTTTCACTTCTCACATTATCATCCTCTCCAGAAGAGCCAGCTGCAGTTGATGTTGATGCACGAGACAAGGAATGGAATGAGAAAGTGTGATGCTGAGGTGATGACGAAGCATTATATTCTGGACTGGAGAAGATTGAATGAGTTGGCTCCATACATACGTATTCAGCCAAGTAAAAC
>LJIJ01001765.1:0-36837 GCA_001718145.1 Orchesella cincta
CCGTGCATCTATCCACTTGGCAAGCTTCACTGTACTTTTCCTCCTACTAAACCATCCTTGGCTTTAGCAAGCAGAATACAGCAGCATATGTATACATAAAGCAAAAACGTTTTTCTCGACAAGCTATAGAATGGGGGTCAGAAAAGGAACAGTCTACTACGTTGTTCTTGTTCCCCTGCACCGTTCACTATTATATTTAACAAAACATGACTATACTTCTCAACCGAGATCGAGTGTATCATCTGTAGCTCGTACGTAACTCTCGCGATGTAAACTAAAAAATGTTTTAAGCTTCGTGTCCGTGTTCGTAACATAGCAGAGACACAATACACTTTATATGACCTACAACAAGCCTGCTATCTTTGGTATATGTTCATGCTTGCAACCAAATAATTTACGTTCATCAGCAGGCAATCCTGCAAATGCCTGGGTTGGTTGTAACAAGTTAACCACACTAGTTAGGCTGCTTTCATGATGCACGGAGTACTTGCTAGTAAATTCTAAAACAGCCTGCGGCAAATTATAGACAACTTGTTAGTACTGCGTATCACAAGGGAAAAACTACAGCAAAATTTTCCAGAAATGTTAGATCATGCAGCGTCATTCAATAAATACTTTTTATCATGCGCATTGGCATTTACGTTACTGACGTAAAAAAGCTTTTAATGACTCTGACGGAACAGAAACAGCAATTTGTAAAAATCTCTCATTGCCCCCAAATTACGCCGTATGACAAAGCGTATGAAAAATACGCAGTATCACGTTGCCCCTCTATTTTTGCATCGTCTGAAATTTATATTGCACCCTTAAACATCAGTAAAACCGGGTTTGTTGGTCATTTTCCTTAGGCCAATTGTACAAAGCGTCCTTTGCAGAACATTTTGGCACTTCCCTTAACAGCATACTGCCCAATTGGACCACAGCGTGTATTTAGAGTAAAGGAGGCGGATTAATGAAGATTTGCTACAGCTTAGAAAGCGTCATAAGCGTTAGCTAGCCCTAAAGGAAGCAGTAAACCAACCAGCGTTTTTGTGGGTTAAAAGCCAACAGCCAGTTAAAAAGAAGTGGAAGCTAACCTAACCGGTTACTTACGCATTGAAACCCTCTCTACCGCCTGTGGGAACATTCGTGGCATATTCTGCCTTATAATTAGTGTATAATGGTGACGTTGCCAAATTTACAGCGCATCCCATAATTTATTGGATGAAATTCGCAAAAATTAACAGTTAAAAGCAGTACTGCCATCTACATTTTAGGGGCAATCTAAGACCTTGCAATTTCCTTTACATTGTGCTTACAATAAACTCAAGAATACAAATTTCAAGGTGATTTTTCTTCCTTTATCCTTACAGGGATTTCCAGTAACATGCACACATATCCTTTGTTGACACCATTGTTTATGGACTGAAGGGCTCTTACCATTTAGGGTCGTTTACCGCACCTGCATTTGTGTATGCTTACACAGCCTTAGCCGTGTTATTCCGTAACCATCTTGTCCCTTTCTTTCTTGGTTGCTTGCAGCAAACCCAAAAACGTATGGCAAGTATAAAGAAACTTGTAAATAGAATTCAGTCTGGCAACACTGCAAGCTAGCAAACACATATTAGTTAGCCACAAGAAGTCATTAAATGCAGTACTCCAAAATGAATGCTGATCTAATGAATGAATAATTCAACATTATATATATCTGAGTGAGAACGCTAAAGTACAGGCTTTCGCTCAGTCACCTAATTTCATAAAATCGAATGACATGATGAGTATTAAGCTTATGCTAGCTACATATCTGTATGGATTCAGTTTCAGACAGACATGTAAACTGAAACTACAAACATGAAACTTGAGTTTGTGCTTGTAACCAAAACATGCAATGTACGCTGCTTTGATAAAGCAGTTATAAGTGAACCAAGTACTGCCTAGTTGTATATATTCTACTCAGAAAGTCATGTGCATACTCATGAAAAAAGATAAGTTCTTCAACGTTAAAGTTGCTATCTATTCCACTTTTGTTGTACCCCAAGATAAATAAACCCTATGCCAGAATGTATTTATATGATACACGAACGTTTCTGGCTTCTTGCTAGGGTGGGTGTCAGTTACTCGTTGAGTGAATGGCCACTATCAAATCGAACGTCCTGAAAACGTTTTCCCTTTGTAACTAGCTCCAAGGTAAACAGATGCATGCATCATCATGCCACATATTCAACATTTAACTTTGTCTGTATGGGCTTGCCCCGTCACTAATCCACGCCGATGTTGTATGAGCATGAACCAAATTGTCAGTGTGATTAACTGTTAATACCATCTTCAGAGAGATGGAATTTGGATTAATTTATGACTTTTGGATTAATGCACGCTAAATGGTAGCTGCTGAAGGGCGATAATGTTACAGTCCAGAGTTTGAGGGGCAGTTTGATTCAACAAGTGGTTTATTGATGATGAACATGACATGCATCAATAATTATTATGCATGAACAAGAGTTTACTTACTGAAATAGACATGACTTGCATGCACTCCAAGGAAAAGGAAGATGTTAGTCAAACACAAGTATAGTTGCTCACGTGAGTTTAGTAAGCTCAAAGGCAGATGAATTGATGATCCATATGCATGCTTAAATTATGACTACAACTGGAAAAAATATTTGTTATATTATACGTATAGCATAATAATATATAGTTATAGCCCATGACAAATACTTGTAATATGATACTGACAAGACCGCTGATGCATGTTGTCAAACTCAACTTGAGTTGTAATTTTGTAATTTCATACTTTCAGCAGTGCGCAGTATGGAATGTTTTTACATCTGGAATTTACATAACATTATTTGCAAAATAGTTTGGAAACTGATTTATGCTTAAAACGTTTTCTGTCTGTAAATACCACTTGAATTCGTCCTGTGAATATTTAGATGATTTAATCAACAAGAGTCAGAGTCATGCGTAGTATATACTTATCTCGTGATAAAACAACGAACATACAGTTATATACATACATGCCCACCCACTCTGAAATCAGAGGGGAAACTATTACTTATGCAATGAGGGGAAATCCAAGAAATCATGTGCCGGCATCTCGTAGCAAGAATTTTTGTCATTTGGCTTGCTTTCAATGAATATACTGTTAATTGCTCTAGTAATGAGAGTAAAGTAATCATGACTTTCATAGCTCGAGTCACGTCAGTAAGATTTTTGTTCATGCAGCAATTTTGTCAAATATTCTGAAAGTAAAACAAATGAAATTATTGATTCTCTGTTATCAAAGTACATTATGCACTTTGGAATTAACACCGGATATGAGGTTCCAAATATCTGACGACAATGATTGATTTGCTCGAGGTACTTCACTTTCATGAAAACAGTATCGGGACATAAAATGCTTTGTTATATGAGACAAATATGTGTTATTATGCCAGAAGTGAGAAGGTCCATATTATAAGCATTCAATATAGATCCCTTACGGTCAAACTGGAAAGACGTCTACGGAAGTGTGTAGTAAATATTTTAGGTAGAAAAACAACTTTTCCGTCTTGTAATCTTAAGAATTTCATACAAGCAGTATAGCATCAACATCCTCTGATATCTAAGATCTCATATTCGGTGGTCTATGTATGAAAATGTATTTGAGGTTGTAAATGGGCACTGGATACTTGGTTCCCTTTCTTCCCTCGTATCGCCTTCTAGGGTCATTTTATGAAAGGGATGGCAAATGCAAGGCAAAACTTTCGTTTGTCTGACTAACCTTAAGCTGCTTGCATTTCTGCTTTATATTGGTGGGTTGATTGAAGCATTTTAGGCTTTTAGAGAAACAAAAACGTTTTGTTTGAAAGGAGCAATGTACCCAGCACAATTGGGATATTTGATATGTATTCCGTTTATTGAGCACTTCTGCATTCTCTTAAAAATATGAGTTTACATACAACTAGCATTTTCCTTCATTTAAAGGTAGGGTTTAAAATAGAAACCAGGTGCAGGCAGATACAACTATGTAGCAAAGCAAAAGTTGAAAGTGTCATCACATCACCTCACTTTGTCAACGTGATGCAGAACCAGCTTTCGAAAAGACAGTAGAAATGTCTTTTAAACCAGTTCCATCTTTCTAACCAAAGCAATGCATAGTAACTGAATGGAACTGTGATTTGTCCAAAAATGTTTTCTTAATTAGCCTAATTCAACCTTTTTCACTTGTATCATTCATATTGAATGACTTTTGTCATTGCTTTCTTCCATCGATCTCTATCCTATCTTATGCCGAAGTTTAAAATGCATTCTACAGTGATTATTATACTGTTTGTAGTACATCTCACCGATTAAGGAAAACGGGTTGTTAAATGGGTTCGTCGTACTAAAACGTGAAAACGTGTCGAAATTTTGGTTATCGTTCCAGATCATATAATTTAAGCATAAAACGCAGAATACACGCGGTAGTTGAGTAGAAAACACAAAGGTTTTGCGTACGAACTTTCCTGATGCTGATATTACGAATTAAGCAATCTTTAGTTCACTGGGAGCTCAGCAGCACAGGAAACATTATACAATAAGGAAAAATATGAAAAATATTCACAATACCAATGGAACAATTGTGATATTCTGAATTGATTATTATTCAAATGCGAACAGAATGCGACATTGGCATTTCCGAAGTAGTATTCAGAAACGTTTAATTTCAGAGTGAATTTCTATGCGGATAATGATGAGCTTCTTCCACAGTCAGCGTGTGTCATGAATATAATAGAAGTTTTGCGATTGCGAGATTGAACAAATGGGAACTACGCACGACTCAAATATAGTGAATGCCACTATTGCTACTGCAAATTGAGGAAATCCTACATCCTTTTCGTATTCAATTTATACAGCCTTTCATATATGCATAAAATACTACTGAGCTACTATAAACAGTCCTTCAAAAGTAAGAAAGCTACATCATGGTTAAAATAAAAAACACGAAGTACCATCAGTTTAAAGATTTAAGACATTTTACCACTTCTTTAATTAAACTCCACAACTTGTAGTACACACGAATCAATTTTTAATTTCTATTTTTTGGAAGTGTTTAGATGATGCGATCATTTGATAATATTTTTGAATTCTATTGATATTAAATAGCTGAACTAGCAATGTTTAATAGTTACTCCAATATTAAACACTTTAAAATAGATTCTCCCTCACGTCATTGTGTGTGAAGGAAGGGATTTTTATGCTTAACCCATTTTGGGAGTAATTTCAAAGCAAAAAGTTCTCATAATTAATGTATAGAGTTAATTTAATTATCGTAATAGAAATAACGAATCAGTTATTTGATAGTACATTCGATGCAGTGTGTAAAAAATCTCAGAGTGGAATTTTCAGTTGTTAAGAAGGATGTTCTCTCTTTTATGATGGGTGGTCAATATGTTTTCCAAGCAACTCAATGCTTTCAGTTTGTAACATTGGAAGTTCTTCAGGCTACGCAGTAGTATAAGTTGAGATATTTTTAGCCAAATTATAACGTAATGTAATTGAATGCATTTTGTACATTTATAATTAAAACGTTTATCAGAAAATACGATAACTGAAGTAGGACTGATGCGCACATGAAATGAGTATGCAAGTTTAAAATTTTGGGTGTGGTAGTGTATATATAATTTTTATCATCTGCCCTGGATCTAATTATCATCTAACATACAACACCTAAATGTATATTCTATCTATAAGCTCTTGTGAACTGTAAGCGCTTGTCAAGTATTTGTAACAAACGTTTTAGGATTTTTTCTTCTTCAATTTGTTGCTAAATATGTCATGCAAAACGATTCAGACATAAAAAGAAACGTTACTTGGCTTGGTAAAAACGAAAAGCTCGTCAAATTGACAATGCTTTTATGCCAATATACATGAACAGATTTTGTATCCTACTTTCCCCCTTGATCCATTTGTTATGCTGTTTTAGCCAACTTCATGCATATTCCTTCAACTTGTAATTCGCGAATGGTTAATAATTTGTTTACACCAAAGAGCGATGATCTAATCACAGACAGTTGTATTTTTGTAGTAAAGCAATTAAAAATTTCAGTCAAATAATATACGACGAGGAAGATGCTTCTTGAAATGAAAACAATTTATGACTCATAGAATGAATCTTTTACTGCTGTTTGAACAACTAATATGCACTGGGTAAAACTCAGTATCACAACACAAGAACTAAACGACTGTGGACTGCGTATTGATTTTTAATGCTGACAGCCAGTAACTGGAACCAAAAATTGATCTTTGTGAACTGGATAATTATGTTTCACTGTATTTGAATGTAAGGAATGTGTATGTAATATTGTTATTAGTTATTACTTAGTTAATAATAAGATAAGGAAATATGTATTAGGGATGCATCAGAATAAGCTTAATGATTAATGACTGAAATACATGCGCGTTCCCCGCTTCAATCTGTTCTTGAGCATAATATTTTGATGTTTGATTTGAACATTTCAGTGTATGATACTTATGATTTGCCCGAAACGACAGACCAGCGTTTTTTCAACTTGAGGTTGACTCAACAAAAATGTAACATGGCGTACCTATTCTTGGAAAGAACTGATCGTGAATAAACTTGTTCGCCACGTCATGGGGTTATTACTCACATCAACGAAAAACGTTGGGTTCATTTGATTAAAATCTTCAGAGCTATATGGTACTTTGGCTCAGGTAAAGTGCAACGAAAAGCGAATGCAAACTTGCAATACAACAGGTGGATTTACGCTGCAGGTGCTCATATAGTATACGTTTACCCTCCTGTAAATGAAGGAAAATGCTGAATAATTGTTTGCATCATAAGCAGAATCTT
This sequence comes from Orchesella cincta, assembly GCA_001718145.1. Lineage (NCBI taxonomy): Eukaryota > Metazoa > Arthropoda > Collembola > Entomobryomorpha > Orchesellidae > Orchesella > Orchesella cincta. The sequence continues at coordinate 6,812 of LJIJ01001765.1, forward strand.
GTGTTTGTTGGTTACACTTATTGATTGCTTTCTTTATTGCTTCAAACGTTTGCTGCAAGAGTAGAAACACATTTTGCATGTAATTAGTTGTTTCATTGGATTACATCCTAAACACGCCAAAGGTCGTATCTGGAATGGGGGCATTGAGAGCTGCACTGAGACTCAAGCCAAGTACTTTCCTTGTGTCTTTTGGATCAATAATTCCGTCGTCCCACAACCTAGGAAATGATATAAATAGTTATGTTGTACGTCAGTGGCTTACATCATGTCAAATCTGCCTAAATTGCATGGCTTGGTTTTGACTCATGCTAAAATATTATACGCCCACCTTGCACTGGAAAAGTAGGGATGGCCTTCATGTTCAAATCTTTCTATAATTGGCTGTTTCAATGCTTTCTCCTCGTCTGCTGTGAACTAAAAGAGTATCATAATGGTTAAAGAATGAATGAGCCTTGGAAAACATTTCAATTCAGAAAATGAAGTTGTAGCAGCTTCATACCTCCTTCTTTTCACGAGTTCGTTGATCGCGAGTAATTTGAGCCAGTACTCCAGCCGCTTGTTCTCCTCCCATCACCGAAATACGGGAATTGGGCCACATGTACAAAAATCTTGGTCTGTGAAAGAACAATTTTGTATTATGATTGTGTTAAAATTGCAGCACAACTGACAACTGATTCTTTACATGAGATGGATTCATACCCATAAGCCCGGCCACACATTCCATAATTTCCAGCCCCGTAGGAGCCTCCAATTAAAACCGTTAATTTAGGCACCTTTGCACAAGATACAGCAGTTACCATTTTAGCTCCATTCTTGGCAATTCCGCCGCGCTCAGCTTCCCGGCCAACCATGAACCCTATTTAGTTATTTAAAAATTGCACTTTTGACTCACTCATGAATACATACACCCAAATTTCTTAAATCAATATAAGACATTAACCTGTGATGTTTTGTAGAAATATCAATGGTATTTTTCGTTGACAGCATAATTCGATGAAGTGAGTTCCCTTCAATTACAGATTGAAGATTTTACATTCAGCTCTATAATTTCGAATGAATTACAAGAGAGTATCAGTTTATAATTTCCTATTTTTGTACCTTGAGAGCAGACTCGGAAAATAGAACACCGTTATTCCCAATAATTCCAACCGGATGTCCATATAAGTTTGCGAATCCGGTCACCAATGTCTCGCCATATTTTTCTTTGAATTCATAAAACTCGGATCCATCTACAATCCTAGCAATCACCTGTTAATCGGAAAATACATATTATTCTTGAAATACACGCATTTTAAAGAAAAAGTTTCTGTGGATTACTTCTCTAATATCAAAACTGCGCATTAAATTTGTTCCCACAATTCCATAAATTTCTTCTGGGTCAAATTTCGGTTCGACTACTTTGGCAGGGGTTGTAAATTTCTTTTGAGGCACCTGATAGTTCAAATTTTTCACCACGTTTCTAGCAATTTGGAGAGCATCTTTGTCATTTAAAGCGTAATGATCTGTTACACCCGATTTCCTGTTGGATGAAAAATCAACGGTTAAAATCACTCATTACCCCAAACCTACCTGTTACAGACAAAGCACACAACCAAATCACAATTTATGAACCTACCCACAATGTAAATCAGCACCACCCAAGTCTTCTGCACTAATTTCTTCACCAGTAGCTGCCTTTACTAATGGTGGACCAGCAAGAAAGATTGTCCCTTGATTTCGAACTATAATGCTTTCATCAGCCATTGACGGCACGTAAGCACCTCCAGCAGTACAACTACCAAGTACAACGGCAACCTATATTGTAAAAGTATAAGTAGTTTAGACATACTGACATAAAAAAAATTACAATTTTAGTAAGTTTGGAAAAGTACTTGTGGAATTTTCATGGAAGACATTTTGGCTTGATTGAAAAATATTCTCCCAAAGTGATCTCTATCTGGAAACACTTCAGCTTGTCTAGGCAAATTTGCACCCCCTGAATCAACTAAGTAAATGCATGGAAGCCTGTTTTCCATTGCAATCTCTTGGCATCTCAAATGTTTCTTTACAGTTATGGGGTAGTAGGAGCCACCCTTAACTGTAGCATCATTAGCAACAATCATGCACTCAACCCTAGAGAAATGGATTAGTCTGTTCATTCCCAATTTTCGACTTTCATCATAGGTTTTTGCAAACAAACTGTTACCCTTGCACCGTTCCGATTCCTCCTACAATCCCACCTGCTGGCACTTCCTCATCCCCATAAAGTTCATATCCAGCAAATTGGGAAACTTCGAGGAATGACGAGTCGGAATCAAGAAGATATTGGATTCTATCTCTTGCCAGCAGCTTTCCTTTTGAAACATGTCTCTGTATCGCCTTTTCACCTCCACCTGCCATTATCTTGGATACTCTTGTGCGCAGATCTTGTACAACTTTCTTCATACTCTCGTGGTTTTCCTAATAAAATTTAAATTTAAAAAATATTTCATATAGACAAGAGATAGAAATAATTGATTGGGGACCAGTTCTTGTTACACACCTGATACTCTGGCGCATTCTTATCAGGCTCCGTTCCAACTATCGACGGTGCATCCAAATGGAAATTTGAACGTCTTTGCATTAGCAACCCCAATTGGCGAGGATTTTTCATACTGTCACTGCCATTTGTGATCACCATCCGCCATAGCTAGTAAAATGATATAATAACCGGTTGGTAAATTAACGATCAGAATTTTCAGAGTAAGATTACGACATAATCAACGTCAGTTTTACCTGGCGATTCATATTCCTGACCGAGTTCCTCATTGCTGCTGATTTCTTTACTTGAGCAAACTTACGGTATAAAAATGTTTTTACAAGTTTGGCAAGGCACTGTATCCTGGTATGAGAATTTGCAGGTATTTTTTTTAAGTATTTAGGATCATGTTTTGGAATGTTTGGGTTTAATTTATCACAAATTAAAGAGAGCAAACTTTTGTGTTATTATTGACAGCTGAAATTATTTCGAACCATGTGCTTTCATAAGAGCATATTAAGCCTTATGCATTGGTATGGCATGTATCAAAGTTCCAGTTTGTTCATACATGCAGTATAAGTATTCTGGTATTTCTGTCTACATCTTTTTGTGTGAATGGACTGGCGGATTCATGTTAAGTATATTACACACTACTGTTCCAGCTTACAGTTTACGAAGTGCTTGACTTTTTTTTTATACATTTTACATAACCTCAAGCGATAGATGAGATGTACTTTATATGCTGGTTGAATCTTTGAAGATAAAAGCCCAACTTTATGATTCGATCTGGAAACACAATTACTATGCGCTATGGTTGAAGGTCATCTTGTTTCTTGTCTACATCTTTGACGCTACCTACCAAGTTAAAATGTCCTTTGTGCTACGTTAGCATAAGATTCTTATTTTGGATATTTGATATGATGTTGCAACAGTCTGGAATCTAAAAAGAAGCGTTTGTTTTTATACCCGATTAATTTGAAAATAGATGCGCATGTTTGACTGATGATTGTACGTTGAAATTTTTGCTGTTTTATAAAGTTAGCTATGCATCACGAAGGATGTAAAGTATATTAGGTGATAGCTCGAATTTTAATGCATACAGGTCAAGTTATTCCAAATTATTCGCTACAGAAAACAATGCTAATCTCCGGTCATAATAAAAAATGATGTTTCTTTTAATATACAATTAATTATATAGAGCACGACAGCGATGAATCGAGGTTAACGTATGCTTCATCATGATAAATAATAACAATTTTTTCTTCTGTCCACTGCCACTATTAACTACGCTACAAGTGGTTTGTTATTCCTATTTAATGAGAGGATTTGTCAAGATTAAATTTTTAAATCACTTCCCCAAGACTAGCAGTCTGCAATTGGGAAATTGGAGTCTGGAACACATGCAATTCGAATATAACATCTGCAGTCTGAACTGGTGATTACGATTCATATGATGGAGGTTTTCTTACCAGTTTATACCAAACCCAAACATACGTCGTACACAAATGACTCCACACCTTACACCTTATGGCTTTTGTTTATAATGATTACAGGGTTTATCGTCACATCATGATCAGACGACGTGATGTTAAGAGTGCAGAGACATTAAAAAATTTCATTTCTGTACCCAAATCACAATCATACAACGCTTTATTAAGTTTTATGGAAAAACGGTATTAGAGAGTCAAAATGTATGGTGATAACCGACGAGGCAGCTTCTTTGCAGCTCCGTCTCAAGAAAAGTCGGAGGAATTGGTAAAAATGCAATCGATTTCGTACATTCTGTCTGAATCAAGATCTGTTTGAAGTGCTAAGAATCACTTCTTGATTTCTTTCAAAAATTAGCAAATGGAAGCTCCCACGGAAAGGACGAAGCTTCTGGACCCTGCAAAACCGCGTGAACGAAAACAAAGTAGCTCGGTAGCATATGGAACTGCGAATAGAGCCGTAAGAAATAATAGAATTTTCCAAAATCATTTAATTCTTTATATTATGCAAACTAAAACATAAGTAATAATTTTTCAGAAAAGTTTTGGGTTTGAGAACAAAGCGTTTGATTTCGATAAACAGGTTAACTTAATAATTTTCTTCATTTAACTAAATAATTTTATATACTAGCAAAATTCATTTGCTTACTGCCTTAAATTATTCTTCAGTTTAAAGAAATTGTGAAGGAGAGTGAGCCAAAACCACAAGCAAAGGCATGGGATGAAGATGATCAATTTGATCACGTGCTACCACTCCATCAAATAATTAACAGATACCATTCGGATTCAATTAGAGTGCGGACTAAATGCTGTATTTATGAATTATTGGTAATTTGAAGGTTTTGCAAATGTTGACCTTAAAAAGTACGTTCGTTTAGGGTCTTTCAGATGAACAAGCAGAAATCAACCGAAGCAAATATGGAGCAAACATACTGATTCCACCCCAGAAAAAGTCCCAGCTTACAAAATTTATTCAAGCAGTGGTGGGAGGTCTCAACGCTTTGTTGTTAGCCAGTGCTGGTTTAAGCTTTGCAATTTATGGAATTCAATTTGCAACCAGTGAAGGTTCTCAAAACGACGATGTAAGAAATTTAGTTAGAATTCATGAAATAATCTTTGGGGAGTCTTGAGAATTGTAGAAATCTTTCTCTTTTCATCATTTTAGCTGTACTTGGGGATTGCCCTTGTCATTGTTGTATTTGTTTCTGGAATGTTTACCTTCTATCAAGAATTAAAGTCGGACCGGATTATGGAATCTTTCAAGAAAATGGTTCCCCGTGTTGCAATCGTATTCAGAAATGGGGTACGACAGGACATTGACGCAGGCGAGCTAGTGGTTGGCGACATAATCGAAGTGAAATTGGGTGATCTAATACCAGCGGACATTCGTATAATTGACTGTCAAAACTTTAAAGTGGATAACAGCAGTTTGACTGGTGAATCTGAGGCACAAAAGCGCTCCAGAGAGTGTACAAGTAGTGACCCAATGGAGACAACGAATTTGGCATTTTTCTCAACAAACGCAATCGAAGGAAATGCCACTGGTCTTGTAGTTCGTGTTGGTGAAAAAACCTTAATGGGACGGTTGGCAACTCTTAGTTCCACAGTGGATGCGGGTAGAAGTCCGATTGGGGTTGAGATGGATCGCTTCATTTTGATTATGACAATTAGGTCGTTCTTAATTGGTGTAGTGTTTCTGTTCATTGCCATTATGATGGGGTATCATTGGCTAGATGCGATATTCTTCATTATTGGAATAATGGTCGCAAATATTCCGGAGGGTAAAAATTTCGAAATTTATCCGAAGAAATAATTCATTATAATACAGGGAAGTAACAACTCAAGCATTTTGTATAGGTTTATCTGTCACTTTTACCATGATTCTGTCGCTTACTGCAAAAAGAATGGCGTCCAAAAATTGTTTGGTAAAACATTTACAAGCAGTTGAAGCGCTGGGTTCTACCTCAGTTATTTGTTCGGATAAAACAGGCACGCTAACTCAAAATAAGATGACCGTTTCTCATATGTGGTTCAATGATAAAATTCAGACATCTGAAACAAGTGAAAGGCGAATTGGAGCTTCCTTTGATAATGATGATCCTGGGTTTTCTGCACTTGGAAATGTTGCTGCTCTGTGCTCAAGAGCTGTGTTTAAACCAGGGCAAGAGGATGTGCCATTACATGAAAGGTTATTGGTTGTAACCTTTTCCAGGAGTTTTTGCATGATGTTGATAGTGGTTTAAATGGAGTATACTTCTAATAGAATTGTGGAAGGTGATGCTTCTGAAGCTGGAATACTCAAGTGCATGGAAGATCAGTATGGTGACATAATGGCTTATCGAGCACAATTTCCAAAGATCTGTGAAATCCCGTTCAATTCTACCAACAAATTCCAAGTGTCCATTCATGATTTGCAGAACCCAGAAGACCAAAGATACCTCTTGGTGATGAAGGTACGAATTTATTGTCAGTGGACAAACAGTTGTAAGTTTATGATAATGCACTATTTAAAATTAATTATTTTCTTCAGGGAGCACCGGAACGAATCATTAGTTTATGCAACACAATTCTTGTTAAAGATCAGGAGTTTCCGCTGACAGAGGATTGGAAAGACAAGTTTGAAAAAGTAAATAGCACTTTGGGAGGCTTTGGAGAAAGAGTCTTAGGTAGGCATTTGCCCAGTTGTATTAAATATGGTGAGCATGGACGGACATAGGCACATGAAACATGTTTCACTCACAAATGTAGGTTTTTGTGACTATCGATTACCCATCGAAAAGTATCCTCCCGGACAGCCTGTGTTTGATGGTGAAAACTCGGATGACTTTCTTAACGAAGGATTCCGTTTTGTTGGATTGATCAGCATGGTGGATCCCCCAAAATCCAGCGTTCCGAACGCTGTTGAAAAATGCAGAAGTGCAGGAATCAAAGTTGTAATGGTCACAGGTGACCATCCTATTACTGCCGCAGCGATTGCAAAGACAGTTGGTATAATATCGCATGGTAATTTTAAATGCAACTTAATTTTCCACATTTGCTTATGAAAGCAAGTTTTTGGTTAACCGTGGGCGTGGCCTAACTTTTTATTAGGCAACTTAACTAGAGATGAAATAGCATTGCAAAGAGGAATACCAGTAAGGCAAGTGGATCCTACGGAATCCGAAGTTGCCGTATTGACGGGTTCGGATCTAAAGCAGTTGAGTTCAGAAGAACTCAAGGATGTGTTAAAAAATCATGAAGAAATAGTATTTGCAAGAACTTCACCTGAGCAAAAATACATTATTGTGTCTGCATTTCAAGAATTGGGAAACATTGTTGCAGCGACCGGAGATGTTAAGTGTTTTATGCATTGCATAGTTAAAAAATCTTCGATACCTGTTTGTATATTCAATTTTTCACCTATATTCATACTTTTTGCAGGCGTCAATGACAGTCCAGCTTTGAAAAAGGCTGACATTGGTGTGGCCATGGGCATTTCTGGAACAGGTAATTAATAAGGTTAGAATATTTGGCTTTAATTATATTTTTGGTATTTATAGTTTCTTTCAAACAGAGGTCAGCAAAGAGACTGCAGATCTAATTCTGATGGATGACAACTTTGCAACAATTGTCACAGGGGTTGAAGAAGGGAGGCTTATTTTTGACAATTTAAAAAAGCTGATTTCCTACAGTTTAGGAGACAACTGTGCAGAGCTGTACTGCGTTTGGGTCTTTATAATATTGCGCGTTCCACTTCCATTAGGTATGAACTGATTAAATTTTAATTATGTTATGGTTTGAAGGAATAATTCATTCCATTTATTTGTACCTTCTCATTTCAACAGGAACAATCGCTATGCTTCTAATAATGTTGGGGACAGGTAAGCATTAAGACATAGCATTACATATACGGGGTAACATGATCCTGGCATTGTTGTAATTGACAGTTGCTTCACATTCCATTTACAGACGTTATGCCTGCAATAAGTATAGCCCATGAAACTGCAGAGGCTGATATCATGAAACTTAAGCCAAGGGATCCCAAAACTCAGACACTAGTTACTTCTCAGTAATTGGAGTTTACATTAATTAAGATGAATATAAAAATTGCATATGGATAAGTAAAGATTTGATGGTTAATAATTTTCAGATTGATGTCTTATACATACGGTCAAACATCAGTGATGGAATTCGTTGCTGGAATGTTTTCCTATTTTTCTGTATTTGCTTTAAATGGGTGGTACCCTGGGAGGATGGTTGGTATTGAGACGAACTGGGATTCCAAAGCAATCAATGACCTTCCAGATTCATATGGTCAGGAATGGTGCTATTACTCACGTCAACGTTTAAAAATCACGGCGCAAACAGCCTCTTTCGTAGCCATTGTCATAATGCAAGTGGCGAATGTCATTTGTTGCAAGACGAGAAGAATGAGCATATTTCAGAAAGGAATGGAGTAAGTTAAATAATTAATATAGTATGCAAAACTATAGTCAAATTTAGTCGCCTGAAGAAAAACATAATTTATATTGAAGCAACTGGAATATGAACCTTGGAATAATTTTTGAGCTTGCATTGGCATGTTTCTTCATTTACACTCCGAGACTAAACAATGGATTGCAGTTTGCTGGTCTGCCGTAAGTTTTCATTCCCTTGAAAGTTTTTGATGGGAGCGGATTTTCAATGGAATGCACTTGGTTGCTTATATTCTACGTTTCAGAATGCCTATTTGGTTGTTACCAGTACCGTTTGCAATTGTACTTTTTGTTTATGACGAAGGGAGAAGATGGGCAATACGACGAAGTCAATGGACAAAAGGTTGGGCATACCAAGAATTGTATACGTAAGTTCGATTTGTATGAACTTGACTAAAAATAAATTAACTACTTTCTGTAATTTTAAACACATTTTTAATAAATCAGTTGATTTTAAAAAGAAGTTTCACATCGCCCCTTCCTTATACATTGTAAGTCGTTGCAAATTTCTGAAGCTTATCTTTGAAAAATCCTCAAACTGTTGTGATAAATTTTGTTAAGAGTATCTATTTCTTATAACCACGATACGAACCAAAATTTCCAGCGATATAAGGCGTACCATAGCTTTGTTGGAACGCTGGAACAGAATTATAACCACCAAATCCCACGCTGTTGTAGCCACTACCTAGTTGATAGTTGTAAGAAGGATTCCATCTATTATAAGTGTTGTACCTTCCCGGATAAGAATTATATCCATTTTGGTAATAATTGGGATATCCGGATCCAGAAATGTATCCCAATCCTGTACCAAACCCAGAGTAGTAGTTTGAAAGACCAGAGTATTGAGTCGAATATGGAGAACGGTAATAGCTTGAAGTGTAAGCTGGATACTGTCCATTGACAAGTAAAGCTGTAATGGAGACAGCCGCAATCAGCCTATACAAGCATAAACGTGCCTGTAAGAAAGTAAAGGATTTTAAAATTATAAATTTGCATAGACGAATTCAAAAAACTGATAACATCCACGGTACCTGGACTTGAACTTACCATATTCCTACTGGTTGATGACCGAAAGAAATTCACAAAGTATGAATAATAGTCAGTTAAAATTTTTGTATTTAGTGAATGTTTGGAAAATGTTGATCAACTCATTGCAAGTTGAGTTTGCTAAGAATAGATGTGGACTGTCCCATTTTGCGAATTTTAAGTTTTATATATAACACGGCGGAAGTTCATGGTGCGTTAGATAAAAAAATTTACAGCCAAAAATTACGCATGAAAATTTGCTATTTGAAATTTGCAAGTATACATTATCAAGCCCCGCGACCACCAACAATGGCCTAGACAATTAATATTACAATGTCTTATGACAAACATATTTGCAGACAATTTTACTATGAGATGTGAGAAAAACCTTAAGAACCCTCTCTTGCACTATGTATTTTTAAAATTTCTCTTATTTTTATGGGCCCATGTCCGGCTCAATGTTGTGTAATCCACTATCCGCCACGTGATGGTATAATGTAGAATAGAAAGGGTGTGTTGTCTCTGGGAATTTACAGATCCATAAAGTTGTAAGTTAAACGATAATAATCGTGACATTCATGATCCTCAAACATTTTATCGTACAAACAAGAGGTGAAAATAGTTAAATAATTTAAGACTCTTCAACAGTTTGAATTTTTTTAGTTTTAATGACGTTTCATAATAAGTTTAAAGATAACATAAAGCCAAAAGCAGTACAATCTCCCAAATAGAATGTCAATATAACCAACTTAAATACGGAAACAAAGAAATTAATTCAAGGACATTTTACAAAAACAGTCAAAACAACATAATTCTCAATTAGCGTGTCAATATCTTCTGTTAGCATATCTTGGATCAGTCATAGTATGTCTTGTTGCTCGAGCTTCCAAACTGTCTGCATAAGGAGCTGATGAAGGTTGCTGTTGTTGGTTTTGAGCGTAATAACTTTGAGGTGCTAACTGGGGCAGTTGTTGTGTTGGTGGTGGTACTGATGTTTGAGTTGGAGCGTTTGGACCCAGATTGATAGGCACATTGTACGGAACCACTGTCGGATTTGGATGCTGAGGCACTGGGGCGTTACTTTGTCCATAATATGTTTGCAGGTTTGGTTGGTTTCTGGAAGCAAAGAAATTTAGGGAAAAGATTCAAGTTTTTCTGCATACTGTAGATTTCTATTCTCAATTTTAATTCAAACTTACGTTGGCGTTGATGGGTTGATAGACAAGGGGGCTCCTGATAAGGCTGGATTGTTATTCCCAGGAGTTACACTCGGGTAATAGCCAGGTGCATTTATAAAGACAGGTATGTAGATGATTTTGCCAGCTTCACCAGGCTCACCTTTAGGTCCAGGTTCACCTTTCTCTCCCTTTTCACAAGGACAGTTATTCCTGTTGTATTGACCTTCTGGAGGTGTCAATGGTCTTGCATCGCGTGTACGACTGTCAAAGTTCTCTAAAACCACACACAATAAAAACGAAATACTTTAATAACGGAAACCTTTAACAGTTTTGGCTTTATATTTAGTAAGTTAACAAACCTGACTGCCTAACTTGTGGTTGTGGCCCAACTGAACCTCTGTCGGCAACATAAACTGGAAGTGGATCTTTCATGGTATTACTTGGGAAAATGTATTCTCTTTGTTCATCCAAGAAATCCTTCAAAGCTGGCTCTGTTTCACGAATATTTTGCTTCAAATTCTCATGCTCAATCGCATCTTCAATTAGAGATTGCAAATCATCTCCCCAAGTGTCGAAACGACCTTCAAACTCGGAAATGGGCAGCTCTTGTTCATCAATTTGATTGTTAGAAAATGGCACTGCTAGGATGTCAACTTCATCATCCTCTGTTGACCGGTTGGTGAGTACACCCGGATGAATTTCATTACTGATATCCTCTCCGAGATTAAAACTTTCTTGGCTGTCGACAGGAGTAATAATTTCAGGTTCAGTATTGACGCAACAAATCATGGAGTCAATTTGGTAATGAGGACCACAGTAAAATGGCTGCAAATTAGACAAAAATTTATGTAATGTTGCGTTTGAAGTGGCCCAGGTCTATGGTCTATGCATGAATATTTCATTTTTCATTTAAGTTCAAATTACCAATCCAGCTTTTGTTGTAACTGTAAATAGAAATAAAGGTACATTTAACGATTGGAATTACTTTTACAAAACCGGGTATCATGCGAAAACTTACAGTAGTCTGTAGTACAGTATGTTGTATCAATGCAAAAAGAGCCAGATGGACATTTCCCCGGTCCCAACAAGTCATCAACATTTTGTGCTGGTGGAGCAGGTAGCAGGGCGGAAATAGATTCAGCAATTAACAACAATAAAATGAAACCTAACGTGATATATTTATAGTTTGCAGTTTTATTGTAGTCCATTTTGAAAAGTCACAAATCAATAAACTTCGAATTGTTGAGTCAGTATCCGTTATATTTCAGATCTCAGAAATCTAACGTTCTACTCCAACGTGAACATCCAGAGCAAGTGATAGGGAAAGATGGGATCCTCCTCCTTGACTTTTCTAATGAAGTGTCTAGTCTGGACTTGATGATTATGAAGATGATATACATAATTTACTAATATATAAGCATATATCTTACAATATTTAGCACCTTTTAAGTTCATTAGCATATAAAATTCTCCAAGTGAATTGCATTAATTTCATCCAGCATGCATATTAACAGGTTTATGTATCCGCAATCAAGTCCACTTCCAGACATACATATGAAAAAGTCAAGATAAACTTGGAATACCATTCCAATTTTCTGATACTTCAAAATTTATTTTGCTTATATCTCAAGTCAATTATTCATATCCAGTGAAACCCAATAATACAGACAAGAAACTCTACTGAATTGCATATTATCTATTTTTTAAGGTAAAAGAGGCGTTTCTTGTCCTAAATTGGAGTACCAAAGGACCTGGCCTGATGAATGAATGAATGAAGCATCTTCATGAAATACAGATCTTTTCATAGAGCAATGTAAGTTGCTGAGGTTTAGCATGGGAAAGCATGTCATGAAATGTTTGAATGCATAGCGTATGAATGGATCATCCGGTCTTGTTTAGGCTGTCGTAATGCAAAGTATTGTATGTTTGTTGTGTTCTTTTGGTATGTACCTATGCCGGTGAAAATTCTAATACTAATCGATTGTCAGTAAACAAAATTATTTTTATTAGTGCTTGTCAGATCTCAGTTGTGCTTTAATTCATGGTTAACGGGGAGAAATAATTAGATTAGTGAGCAGTGAAAGTTCATTTTTAGTTTGAAGTTGATTTTTACCTGACGGAAATGGCAGCTTTTGAAGGTAATTGTTTTGATTGGAATGGTTGTAATTGGTTTACGTAATTAATTGTATTTGGTAAGGAACATGTGCTTATTTCTATTTTTGTATTGCAGAAATGGGCGTCATGCCGGAAATCGGCAAAGCAGTGGAAGAAATGGACTGGATGTAAGTTGTAACAATCAAATTATTTGATGTACTTTTTATTGTTGGTATTTCGATATAGCTTTTGACTTATTTTTTGAATGTGACCAGGTTGCCAACTGATGTACAGGCTGAGGCGATACCCCTTATTTTAGGAGGTGGAGATGTATTGATGGCTGCTGAAACGGGTTCCGGTAAAACTGGAGCCTTTTGTCTTCCAATATTGCAGACTGTTTGGGAAACTTTGAAGGATATAAAAGAAGGCAAATCGTCCAGTAGTGGGGCAGTTACAAGTAAGTTAAAATTTAACAGCAATAAAATTGTTTTCCAGGTGCTTGTTTTGGTATGTAATCTGTCAAATTTATTCACTAGATTCGAAATTCCAATTATCCATGTTCGATAGGAGCTCAGCTTTTGCAGTAACTCCTGACGGGGTGCGATGTCAGTCCCGAGAATTTAAAGATTGGCATGGAGGAAGAGGCACAAAGGGAGTCACTGGGAAAGGGAAATATTATTATGAAACCATTGTTCAGGATGAAGGTTTGTGTCGGGTTGGTTGGTCAACACAGCAGGCAGCTTTGGATTTAGGAACGTGTCGTTTTGGTTTTGGATTTGGAGGAACTGGGAAAAAGTCAAATAGCAAACAATTTGACAACTATGGAGAATCTTTTGGCAAAAGTGATGTTATTGGTTGCTGTTTGGATCTGGATAATTCGGAAATTAGATTCCTAAAAAACTCTAGTGATTTGGGAGTTGCATTCAAAATTCCTCCTCCTTTGAAGAATGAAGTTTTCTATCCAGCCGTAGTTTTAAAAAATGCTGAAATTTTATTCAACTTTGGTGATGAAAAGTTTAAGTATGAACCACCTGCGGGATATGTTCCGATTAGTAAGGCTGATAATCCAAAAAATAATCCAATGTCTTCTGCTAAAGCTTGTTCTACTCAAGACATTAAGTTGGCACCTAATGCACCTCAGGCCATTATTATTGAGGTAAGCCTTTTAAGACTAAACTTCCTACGAGAAGATTGAAGAAGGAAATTTTAAAAAATAACGTGTTCTAATTTTGTGTAGCCTTCGAGAGAACTTGCAGAACAGACACTGAGTCAGATTCAGAAATTCAAAAAGTTTATGGACTGCCCTACTGTCAAGGAGTTATTAGTGATTGGCGGTATTCCTGCAAAGGACCAAGTCTCTGCTCTTAACCAAGGAGTAGACATTGTAGTTGGAACACCAGGGAGAATGGAAGAATTTATAAATACTGGTCAGTTGTCGTTAGCACAGTGCAGATTCTTTGTTCTTGATGAGGCGGATGGATTGTTAAAAGCTGGATATGGGCAACTAATTAATCGCATGCATCAACAAATCCCCAAAGTCACCTCTGATGGAAAACGACTTCAAATGATTGTTTGTAGTGCAACTCTACATGATTTTGAAGTGAAAAAACTTGCTGTAAGTCAATTGTTTTGACTGTTTAATTGAACTTGTAAGAAGTAGTTAGCTGGATGACTAAAACCCTTCAAAATATTTAGGAGAAGCTAATGCATTTTCCAACCTGGGTGGATCTGAAAGGGGAAGATGCTGTCCCTGAAACAGTTCACCATGTCGTTGTCCCAGTGGACCCAAGAAAAGATCAGTCTTGGCAGAATCTTCGAAAGAAAATAATGACTGATGGCGTCCACTTTCAAGATAATGTGCGACCAGGAAGTAATACTGCAGAAACATTTTCAGAAGCAGTGAAACTTCTTAAAGGCGAATATTGTGTTCGTGCAATAGAAAAATTAAACATGGACCAGGCAATTATATTCTGTCGTACCAAATTGGACTGCGATAACCTGGAAAATTACCTAAATCAAATTGGTAATTTAATACTTGCGTCATTTTTATTTTTATTGTGCATGCATAATTTCTCAGTGTTAAATATTTTGAATTTCTTTCAGGTGGAGGACCACGGGACTCAAAATACTCATGCGTATGCCTACATGGTGATCGCAAACCTCAAGAAAGAAAAGCTAATTTAGAACGTTTTAAACAAAAACAAGCCAAGTTTTTAATATGTACAGATGTAGCTGCTCGTGGACTGGATATATCTGGACTCCCTTTCAGTAATTGCACTTTCATATTGAATAGCTACCAATTGACTCAAATTAATCCCGTTTTCCATTAATACATTTTTTCTATTTGTATTGCAGTGATTAACATTACTCTCCCTGACGAAAAGTCAAATTATGTTCATCGAATTGGTCGTGTTGGAAGGGCAGAAAGAATGGGACTAGCAGTTTCATTTGTGTCTACTGTACCCGAGAAGGTCTGGTATCATGGCGAGTGGTGTTCATCAAGAGGAAAGAACTGCAGAAATACGAATCTCACAGATGTTAAAGGATGTTGCATTTGGTATAACGAGCCGCAGGTAATATTAAACATTAAACATACCACATTGTAAATCATTTTCAAAAACAGACACAAATTAACCAGTAATTTGTTAATTACAGTTCCTAGCTGACATTGAAGAGCATTTGTTGGTCACAATTCCTCATGTTGACACGGACATGAATGTTCCAAGTGATGAATTTGATGGAAAAGTCGTATATGGTCAAAAAAGAACGCAACAAGGTAGTGTGATATGCAGTTGTTTTTTCATAATTGCCATAATATTATGTTGTGTTTCTTTAATATACATTTAAAAAAATTCTTTGTTGATTTGATGCAACTGCAACAGATACGTCCAACTTGTACCATCTAAAAGAAACAGCATCTTCTTTGATGCAACTAACGCAGTTAGAGAAAGAGACCCAGCAGTACTACCTTCAAACGCATTTCGCAAAGTATATAAAATCAGGCTGAAGAATTCTCACAGGATGGCAAAGCTGATTTTTGCATGGGAAACCAGGAAATGAATGTCTGTGAATTTTACTATTTATGCTCATGCTGTTGTTGTATTTAACGAAATACTTGTTCTTTCTGTTGTACTTATGAATTGAAATAAAACACCTCATAGAATATGTGCCAAGTTTGCGTGTATTCTATTCGAGGTTGAAACTGACTCACGGGTGAAATACCATTGCCATATTAAGATAAATTTTATGCTTACAAAGTGATTCAATTGCAAACCCATCTAGTTCATCTTGTCATATCTCTGTAAATGAACCATGAACAACAAACAAAGGATTGGTATTCGACCCGTGGATGCTCTAAGTTGAGTTTTATGAGAGTCGAAGATTCTGTACAACATAACTTAGCCTTGTACCAAATATGTAGTTCAACATTCGGTAACAGATTTCAATTTGGGTCACATTTGGCATATAAATCAATCCAAATTAAAATATCTTTGAAATATTTTACATAAAAACGGCTAAAACAAGTACTTAGATTGTGCTGATCAACCCATGTACGAAAATGTCTCCTGGAAATTGTGAGCTCGTACGGAAACAAAAAATTAATATAGGATTGTTTCTTATATTTGGGATTTTCAGTGGTAGGATACGTACATATAAGTGTCATTGGTTAAAGAATATGCATCAGTCAGAAGTTGATTTCTGTCAAATCATAATATTTTGCTATATCTACACCTTGTTTAATTTTAGTATTTCTGCAACCTGTAACTGGCTATGCCAATTGCACTATAAAATGGAGCGACCCTCTTCCATCGTGGTTTCCTCTAGTTTTCAATAGTTCTGGCATAATTTATCCCCAAAAAACTGGAAACAATAATGACTGGAGAATTGTTGTAAGACGCTCCTCAGCATTTAATCTTGGTTGTTCTGACTCGACGAACTCTGTTAATGGATATACTTCAAGTGAACTCAATGTTATATGTAACAGAAACGGATTAACAGTAAGTGAATTTAGTCCAATCTGTGTTTGCTACAGAACAAACGGTGACTATACACAAAATATTAATGCAAATCTTTTCTAACAAAGGTCAACAAGAATGCAGTAAACTTTACGCAACTTGGATGCTCAAAGCAGGTAAAAGAGAAGCTGGTTGTAGTAGGAAATTGTTACAACGAGTCAACAGCCGTTGACATTCTCTTCCAGGCTAATAACACACAGTAAGATCATGATTATTTAAACGTTGCAGTTTCATAGAATATCTATAATCGCGGTACACTTATTTTTTGTCCACGTAGGCTGCCTTTGATTAATATTTGCCATAATACAAACCGCGATGAAACAATATATGCCCATCATTACATCATCGGTGCTGGTTTAAATCCGTATGAGGTGTCCAACAATCGACCCAGTTTTAAAGAAGGCCAATTTTATACCACAATTTCAGCAAACGATGCCTACTCACAGAGTTCACAAAAGAACCAAGTTGCATATCTGGTAATATTTGGGGCATTAAAGGACTCGTGTTTAAGCGATTTGCAAATAATTCAGGATGGATAAACATAATTAATTACTCACTAATTAATAATTTTTGTAATTTACAAGGTCGGATCGCAAAGCTTAGCTGAGAAATATATAAATACCAGTAGATCATTTTACTTTGCACGAGGACATCTTGCTCCAGATGGAGACTTTGTGCATATTTACGAACAAAATGCCACATACTATTACATTAACGTGGCTCCTCAATGGCAGGTAATACTACAAATTAATTTAAGCAAATTACGATTGTAACATAATCTGTTGATGATGAAAAGTTAAATTTGTGTTACATTTAATTACAGGCAATCAACAACGGAAATTGGAAGGTAATAAAGCAGTTTTTAAACGGCTTCCCATATTGCCCCAAATTTCCGGTCAAGTTTTTATCGAACCAAGTTACATGCTATAACAGGAAATGTTATTTTATGATACACGTTTTAGGCGTTGGAGTCAGCACTACGTACATATGCTAAATCAAAGAACACTAATCTTGAAGTATGGACAGGAGGTAAGGATGTTTTGAAGCTGGACGATGTGAATGGAAATCAAGTTGAAATTTACTTGGCTAGGGATTCCAAAGGAAAGCTATCTCTTCCAGCGCCTGAGTAATTATTCCTAACGAGTTAAACTTTTAACTGTAAAAACCATATTTTATAGTCAAACGTTCAAAATGCAATAATAATTATTTCTTAGGCTTTCATGGAAAGTGTTACGTGATCCGTCGAGAAATGCTTCAGTTGCAGTTTTCATGATCAACAATCCACATCTCACGAAAATTCCGTCGAGACTCATCGTTTGTCCTGATGTATGCTCACAAATATCATGGGTGACTTGGGATGTCAAAAATGTTGAGAAAGGCTACACTTATTGCTGCAAAATGGATTCTCTGAAAAATAGCCTACCATATTTACCAGAGATGAGCAAGGAACAACTTTTGACTTAACTATAAATCAAAATAAGAAATTAATTTAAAAAAATTAATGTCTACATAGACGAGTAACTGTTGGAATATTGTTTAAGAATCAATGATCAAATCACAAACTGGAAAAATTTTATTGTTTCTGCAAGAATCTTATTAAAAGTGTGATTGATTGGTGTGATATTATCTTAAACTTATTCATGAAGTTTTTTTTGCTTCTCCACCCAAACATATTCTTCATTCATAAAAATTCAGGATTCACTCATGATTTATTCAAGATGTTTACGTTATTATCGCAATTGAATCATTTAATTTAAATGGTTTTTTAATAACCAAGTTAAACCCTCAATTTGTTTCTGTCAAGGGCTTTTAATAGGAAATTCTATTGTGCTACATTAATCTGATTGAAAACGATCAAAAGCCTTTTTTGTGAATTTAATGCTGCAATGAATAAAATTAACATACAATAAAATTCTCCACGCATTATGATTACAGTTTCTACCAATAATGAATAAATAAAAGCAATAAAAACATTTAGCATTTTTGGGTGTGTCATTCTTTAAAATAATTATTGATATTCCATAATTAATACTAATTATTACATTGTCCACTAGAAAAAAACATACATGCATATATATATCCACACTTACGAAGTACAAGCTTTACGAGAAAAATTTGTTATGCCAAAAACTTTGACTTTTTGAGGGAGCTGTCTAAATAAGATAATTACGTCTGTAAGGGATGATCATTGTACATTTTAGGTAACTCAAGAGCCTACATATATGCGTGCGTATGCGTAGAAGTGCGTTGATGAAATATTGATAAGCAGCCCAAAAAATTGTAAAGCATGGGTGCGAGTGTAAACGGCTTATTAACAATTATCACAGCTTCGTATCCGGGATGAATCTTACAGTTGGCCTTCTTTGTCCATCAAATTATGATATTCAGCAGTTGGCATTTACAACTATTTTTATTGTATTATTTTTTATGAAGAGGCAAGACTGTTTCAAGATGTATCAGAGGATTCATCTTCCTAATTGCTATTTTCCTCGTTAAATACAACAACGTTTTTCAACCATTTGAACAAATACTCAAACAGAACTGCTTACATGATATGCACATACTTTGGGATGCTTTGTACGGACACCTACTAACGTACCCAAAGTATATAAAACTGGAGACGATCTGAAGCTTTGATAAGAAATTTGGATATATACATCTTGGACCCTTTGCAAGATTTCAGTCGCTCTTTCTGTTACTGTTACGAATGCAAATATTCTGCAATAATTTTGAGTTCCAAAATGAGGGCCAAACCACTTCAAAGAAATTTTACTTTTAGCAATTTAGCGCTGATAAATATCATCGTCTTAACGTGCGTATTTATACAGGCAAGTCTTGTGTTTGCACAATCCCGTCAAAACCGGAAGCAGATATTGGATTCAGCCATGGGATACAATTTTGAATGGGTTATAGACAGAACAAAAAACATCATCACCTGCAACATTGAAGCTAAAAATAATGGCTACCTTGCCCTGGGTATGTCTAAAAACGGACAACTCAACGGATCGGATGTAATCATTTTCGGATTTGGAAAGGATGGAAAGCCGTATGTTTCAGTAAGGATACGTCAATATCTTAATGGAGTTTTAATCAGTGTGTAGCAATATATATTTAATATGGTGTACATTTTTCGACAGGATATGAATGGTGGACCTAATAACAGGATCATTCGAGATATTAAACAGGATTGGAGATTAATTAGTGCAAATAGGTCTTCTGGTCGAACAATGATGAGCCTACAGCGAAATATCGATACCTGTGATACTCAGGATTTTGTTCTGAGTGTAAGATTTTCTTACTGAGAATTCATGTGATTCTAAAGTGCAAGTAAGTATATTAGCATGTTTTCAATTTTAGGACGACTTAATACATTTGATTTGGGGATATGGAAATGGAACCGATGTTCCATCGGAATTGGAAATTCAAGGAAGCGTTCCTGTTTACATTATGGACGTTATAGGACCTCCAGAGCAAAATGTGCAGACCTGGAGAATGTCTCGAACCTTTCGCGTTCCACCGCGTCATACATCGTACTGGTGTACAATGCATAAACGAAATGTGTCTTTACAGGCTAAGCACCATGTCATTGGGGTAAAATAAGACGAAAAGATAAGACAAATAGTCTCAAATACGCTCATGGTTTAACAAATACGTGATTTATTATTTAGTTTTCAGCCTATTTCGGAAACGAGCTGGCACGTCAACATGTCCATCATCAACTGGTGTACCGATGCATTACACCTCCAGGAGCTAATGCCGAAACACTTTTTGAAAAGTTTTTAAATCATCCTGGGGAGGAATGTTACTTGAATGAGAATCCTCAATTACCTTCCGCATTGTAATTCTATGAGTTATATAAGACAAAGCATGATTTATTCTACCAAAATAACCCATATTTCACACACCTTTCTATTTAATTTTTAGTTGCAGAGAAATTATCCACGAATGGGCTGTTGGGGGGACGGTATATGATATTTAATTTGTAATCTGCTTAGACTAATGAATGACGATGAACCACTAATGAGCAAAATTACTTTTTATGCGTCAATATAGCCGTTTCTATTTCCGGAAGAAATTGGACTTCCTCTTGGAGAATTTGAAAACGAATATTTCATGTACGAAACACACTACAACAACCCTGAAATTCGTAGCGACCTGGATCTAGAGACTGGTGTTGACTTTTACTATACACCTGAGTTGAGGTATGTTATAATACAATAATTCATAAAATAAAATTTGCCTTCAAGTTGTGTACTATTCGAAATATTTTTTATGAACTGCTGTTTACAGGCCTAATGACGGATCAATTCTTATACTTGGACATGGAACATTGTAATTAACAAATCGTTTGGAATAATTAGTCAATATAGTTTAGTAAATGATTATATTTTGCAATAATTTCCCTATTTGATGTATGCTTTACAGGGGTACATTTGGAATGCCACCAAACACACCAAGCTTCAATGTCGTTGGACATTGCTCCCCAAAGTGTACAGAGGGCATGGTGCCTCTCACAGGAGTTGACATACTTGTAGCTAAGCTCCACGGGCACTATTCTGGTATTTATTGTAGTAATATATTGCTATATTTTGTATAATGCATTAGTCAATAGCCCACTTTAACAAAGGCTGTATTTTCTGCTAATTTTCAGCAAGAAGAATGCGCTTACGGCACTACAGGGGTAATTCAGAACTCCCCTGGATTTTAAATGATCAAAACTATGATTTTAACTATCAACAGTATCGTTATTTAATAAATCCAGTAAAGTTACTCCCCGGTGATCAGTTAACAGTTCGTAAGTCATTTTGATGAACTATTAATGAACACAAAAAAGAATTGCATTTTAAAGTAGGGCTTATTTTATGTCCTAAATAGAATGCGGCTTGGACAACACTTGGATGAATGGTTCTGCAACCGTTTCTGGCTTCTCAACAAAGGACGAAATGTGTATGGGTTTCGTAGTGCTAAACAGAAGACTTCCGTATCTTTACTGCAGTAGTGAATATCCTACTGAACGATCGTTGGAAAAATTTGGAATTCGTAATATGACATGGTACCCAAAAATATCTGGTTATGGACCAAATTTCATGTTAGTCTATGCAAAATTCAATTCTGTTACAAATTATGGTTAACAGGGAAGTTAACAGCCATGAGCGTGTGATACATGTTGCTGATGACCCTCGCAATGTAGGGCGTCTCTTTTCTCAAGTGGTTGGGAACTTTAGTGAATGGACTCCACAACAAAAATTGGACTTGGAGAGGGAGCAAATGTATTCGGAGCATGATGGAGCCTGTCCAAATCTTCGTTTGTTAGGCACAGTTGCATATTATACGGGACTTTTGGAAGAGCTCACGGGTGGATTAGTAGAATTACCATTGGTTTCAGATTCTGTTCCAACTACCAGAACCTTAAGCACACCGTTTCCTACCACAAAGGTTAGGTATCCTACAGAAGCTTCTGTATATATGCCGCCACAATGTTCTGCCACATCTTCCCAAGATAATGCCAGCAATAATCCCACTTCTAATGCTCCTGTTGGAAGCTCACCTGATTCCACTTCTAACTCAAATATTCCATCTAACAATGCTGCTCCTGGTGCACAAGTTCCAGGCTATCATGCACCCGGATTTGCTAATAGCTGGCAGGCCCCTGGGTTAGGGGGACATTCTAGATTGCGTCCAAAATCTTTTGGCAATGGGCAACAACCAAGAAGATTTGGTAGGCCGAGAGGATATTAGTTTGTGATCTTGTGATTCAAACTAACGATTTCACAACATTTAATATGAATTTGTTTATGATATTATTTATTATTTGCATTCAATTGAATATTCGATATTATTTATTTCATATTACAATTATGGATATTATATTAATTTATTATGATATTATTTATTAGCATCATGAATAATGTAAAATTTGTATTTATGATATTATTTAATTTATTGCATTCAATTGATATGAAATATTTATGATATTATTGTATTATTTGCATTCAACTTGAGATTTATTTGTATTTTTTAACTAGTTAGAGTGCTTTCCAAACACCATTTGAGTGGAAGCACGCAGCTTTCGCGAAAGTCCCAAACATCATAATATTTTTTTCGACTCGTTTATGTGATATCTTAAAGATCTCGTCAATTCTAAGGAATACATTTCTTTCTTTCTCGCGGCGTAAATTGGGATAACCTGAGCCTGGCGGCAACACTGAAGTTATCTGAGCAACGCGATCGCGATATGCGCTTCATTTATTGGAGGCGATGACTTGAAAATTTTGTCATGGCCATAATTCACCAAAATCCCGCAGGCCGTTTCAGAATCTATGTGAAAATTCGAATTTGGGCGGGAGTTCTCATTAAGTTGTTCTAAAATTTAACATTAGTTGTGATTAAATACTGAGTATGGCGGTATCATCAAGTCCTACATCCCCGAGAAGATAGAAAGATCATATATTATGCGTCTGTTTTGAAAGTTTGACCGTACCAAAATGTTGCAATATTCTGGCGCCAAGGCTTCTTTGCATAGAAATTAAAATTTCTTTTCATTAAATAGAGCCTTACAATAAGAAAGGCAAACAGCAAAAAAATTTCACCTAAATCCGCCTAGTAGTTTGTGAGATATTTTAGGTTAGTTGGTTTCAGGGAGCATGTTGATTGGTAAATAGTTAGAACTCGAGTAGTAGTGCTCAAAAACTACTTGGCGGATTTTAGATGAAATTTTTTTCTGTTAGTCTTGCCCCTCTGTGCTAGCGGTATCCTATTTATGAGAAGAAAGTTATTTAGAATTTATGAGCAAAAAGCTTTGGCGCCAAAGATGAAATTTTCTGCTTATACGGTTCAATATTTCAAAACAACCAAATAACTAGTGGATCTGTCTATGTTCTAGGGGTGTAGATTTATTGTATCCCATACATCAGATATTAATCACAACAACCTAACTCTCTTAAAATTTAACAACTTAAATGTCATACTCCCGCTGCCGCAATATCTTCGAATATTACTAATAATTACTGAAACGCTGCGGGTGATCTTGGAGTTGAAGTTATGCGCATGTACCAATAATTTACATAATCAATTCAGTCAAATAATATGAAGCGACCAAATCGACGCAATCCGTTTCACATATCTTCAGTTTTGGCCCAGCTCAGGTATCTCAATATACCCCGGAGAAAAGAAAAGAACATGTATTCTTGAGAGATTACGCAAGCAGCTTTTAGATATCACATTAAAACAGGACTTGCCGAGAAACACAATCATTTATAGTTTGGGACGTTCCGGAAACTGCTGCTTCCGTGTGATTGTCTTGTTCTCACTGAAAGTTAGATGAAATATATTTTCAGGAAACATGTTTGCTGTAATCAAGTCACATTAAGTAATTCAAGTGCTGTGCCTGTGTATCTCATGCTGATACAAACATTGCGGAAAAAATCACTTCTATGTAAAACTTGTTGCAGTTATAGAGCAGGTATCCCAAGTTGCGAGCATGTTAGGCTTGTTTCAATTTACTGATAAACTCAAATTCTGAAATGCTATATAGCTTGCGTATTAACTTTATCACAAACTGCAAACCACATCCCATACGCTTTTATCCCAGGTACAAATAGTCTACTTTATTGACTCAGTAATCAGGAATGTTTAAATGTGTAACGCAAGATAGATTCCTGGCGTTGGTTAGTAGTATTGCTAGAATTGTTCGTGGAGCGTCATCTTTTATACGCTCTTAATCTTATCATAGTATTAACTATCAATGACTAACAGGGTCATTTATATAAACTTGTTAACTATCTACTGTAAAACCTATTATTATATTATTTCAAGAAAATATAACGCTTCAGACGAATTCAGATTCTATATGCAGCTCCAGGAGAATACTTCTGTCGCATAATTATAGGCGCTCTTAATCCGTAAACAGATCTCGGGCACGATGCGGTGCAAGAGATCTGAAGGCTAGATATTTACTGAACCGAAGTTTGTGTTGTAATCTGATATTGAAAACATATTCGCCCACCGTGGAACTTATTATCTGACATGATTATAGGCCTACCAATGCTAAATAAGAATCGTAATAAATGTATTGCCATACGCATTGCTTGAACTGCAAGTGTAACAGATGAAATCTATCACGCTGATCCAAATCCGAAAAGAAATTCCAAGACTTTTCACTAAAATTTCATTTTATTACGCGTATGTTTAGTTACTTGCGGTATATTGGCGAATCCATAAAGGAGTTATAAGTCTTCCAAGGCTGGTCGTACCACAGAGTTCGTTGCCCCAGTTCGTTCACAACGGGTATAATATGTAGGATCAAAACGTAAGACTTATGTAGCCAACGGATTTAGCGTCCTTTTAATACGAGAGCGAGGCTACATAGTTCTCTGAAGCTGTGGAAAGCCCAAACGACGTGCCTACTTGTGCAGTGGAGATGGAGCAGACAGAGGGTCCGTTTTCTGTGGAAAGGAGCGCAGATCGTCATCAGTTAGGGATCGATAAACGATCGAGCACCCCTTTAAACCTTCATGACCAGCAGATATGGAACAAAAAAGCAGAGGATCCAATCTATGATTATGAGATTCAATTTGTAACAGGAGACAGTCTTGCAAAGGCCAGATCACTTATGTAATTAATCACTATGGCGAGTGCGACAACAGCGCCACACAAGTCTCGGCGACAGATACTACCAGCGATTGGCGTCATTGAGTGCGTCCAAGAAAGCCCCGCCTAACAGGGTAAATATGACCAATTCAATAAGAGCTTATTGGACACCTTGTGCGGATTATCAAGACATGGCCGTTTTAATGGAGACTGTTAAAATAGAAGCCATTGACTTTTAAAAGAATCCAAAGGACAACTTCAGCCTACCTAATTTCTATATAGCAAAGCCCTCATCGAAGCTTGTGAGTGGATTAACTGGAAAAATAACCACTCTATTGCCATCCTCCAATGGATTTGAAAGGCTGACGAAGTTCCGGTATATTTTTTGGGATCCTGCGGAATATTCTATTTCTAATGTACAAGATATTCAACGTTGGAGAATTTCAAGGACCTTTCGAATTCCACCACGCGTCACACATCCTATTGGTGCCACAATACACAAAAGGGGTCCTTTGATGAGATCTAAACATCACACAGTAGCGGTTAGGATTGTGATCTGATGCGTACGTGCATATATTATCATTTTTTGCTCACTCATTGTTTGTCCATTAACACTGTTATAGATGACACCATATTTTCGAGACTGTGAATCAAGAATAACAGATGTCCATACAACCTCAGTTGATGTGGAGTCGGTTAAGCCAGCGCTACCTTCCTGGTGTGTGAGCAAGTTGATTTTTGAAACCGATCTTTGTCAATACGATCCAGGCTGGAAATGTTTACGTCGAAAGATCAAATGCCAATTGCCCATTCACCCGTGCTCATGTCAGCGTGGACGAGGTTGCTCCATTTTCTGTTGGGCCGATTTCTGGGCTCGTGAAGTGAGACAGTCAAAATATCTAACCTTGGCTCTATTGTATTAACACGTTTAATTTCTATATTAAACAATAAGTATGAAATATAAAGAAACTGAACAATAGTCAAGGAGCAATATTACCTGTTGACCTTGGAATTGCAGTTGGAGACACTTTAAGATGAATACTAATGCTTGAAAGTTGTCCGAATTGTCAAACATGGATTATAAGTACTCTTCCACTTCAATAGGCTCTACCGTTAGTACAAATAAGACAGATTTTTCAAGAGAAAAATAGATTAGTTAGGACTGATAGCAGATATGGCGCACAAGTTTTTTTTGAAATCAACGGCTTCCACTTTTACAGTATAGCAAAGCGAAAAAGATCAGCGTATAAGCTAAATCTCACCACATTATACTCAGTCCCGAGAGTTAAGGACTCATATTTACCTTATCAAGCATATAAAACCATGCTTTCATACAAACGTCAATATATTCCTCCAAACCCAGATTTTTCTTAAGCCCTCATCTGTCTAGACAAGCTGAAAGTGCAGATCAAGATGTCGGTAGTGGAGAACCCCGGTGTTTTGATTTTCAAAGCACTCACCTCACCTTAAGGTATATTTACTCATTGCTAGGGACTCTGTTTAATAATCTTATCATCACAGCAGGATAAATGGTAAAAGAGATGATGTTATGCAAGTAATTAAAAGGGGCAAAGCATAGCTTATTTTTTATAAGGGCCGGAGCCCGAGTTCGAAGCGATGCATATCAGGTAAATTTCGGTATACGGATCATGGCATTTGTGGCTTCGACTGTCCAATCACTATGTCGGACGGTACACACGACTTCTATATACTAACCTCACTTCTTAGCACCCATTCCATTGATCTATGATGCTGGTTGCACGCTCCTAAAGGGATTACGTTAGTGATTCCCTCTAACACTCTCTAGTTTTCGAGGTGAGCTTCCGTCACAAAGGTTCGAGGTCATTGCTTTGATACCGACTTCAAACATAAATATGTTTGCCTTATAAGACCCGGCATGCAGGAATTGTAGACCAGCGGCCTCATCCTGCCTATTTCCAACAATTGTAGCAGGGTCATAATATCTAGATGAAGCAAATAGTGTTATATTTCTATGCACAGTATATTTATATGAGTTATCAGATTGAGTTTGACCGTTTTATTGAAATATTTTAGTGAAGACAAATGCGATCTTAGGCATTGCGAGGATCAATTCATTATGAGCTTACTTGAATTAATAGTACCCAATGACAACATTGATTTTGCTACATCAAGCCAAAGTGCGTAATCTCCAACCACCAAGAAACTGTACGCTACCTGGGTGACCATCCGGATCGGTACTACTGATGTGTTCTGAAAAAAACTCTTTTCCCCTAAAAAATATATCTTAAACTTGATTGACACTCAGAGTAGACTTTTATTATTTTAATGTTAAAACGAATTGTAAGACTCGACTTACCAGACCTAACTAGAAATACATGGAAGAATGACTCTACGATATCCCGGATTTTCAACTGCGTGGTGTGTAAAATCCCTGCACAGTGTCATGTTATTGGTCGATAAAAGGTTCCCATAACACATTACGGTTGGTAGTGAAACAAAGTGAAAGCACAATGTCCAAGATGGCGGAATTAGAAACATGATCGGCTACCATGAAACCTCCACACATAGCCAATATAATGATTTATAGCTTTTTTAAGTTCCAGATATATACATATTTTTCTATCATATTGAACCTTATGGATTTAAACTTTAAGCGTGGAAAACTCGAGTACGTAATCATCAACGTGTTGTTAACTCTGCGTGTTAAACCAATCCATGGTCGGGACTATGACAGTTTCTGTAAGCGTGTTGGAAACTTTTAGCTTGGACACTGCAAGCGAGAAGGATATTGAACGTCGAGATGTTAGAATCCAAAATTCGTTTGTGCACACAGTGCTCTTGGCCTTAATGTCGGCGTGTTAGCGCAGTCTCTTGCCTTTATGGTAGCGCCTAAAATTAGAAGCGTGCTTCAGTTGGAACATATTTACAAATTACCAGTCTTTGCCACAAGCTAACCCTACCAGACAATCGCTGGTATCGCCAGGGATTGTCGACAGTAAGATTTCCTTCTGTAGAAGTGGTCTATACCCACGACCTGCAATCGGCCTGAGTCAGGTGGAAACGGAACTATTTCTAATCATCGGGACCAACCTCAGACCCAACTTCCTCAGAACATTCAGATTAGGCTAAGAGCCCAACAAAAAATGTGCCGTATTTGGGAGTAAATTAATTATTTATTAATCAAAAATTTTTATTGTGAAAAACCACCAAGAAACTCAGTTGCTATGATGAAAGTACCTATTAATAATTACATAGCTTGAATGCTAACATGGAAGACATAAGCTAAAATACCTATTTACCCTGTAAACCTCATTTATTAATCATAGCTCCAACCCGATGCTTCGGTACTGAATAGGAAGACAGGTAAACAGTTGGAATTAAGATATTTATTTGATCAATGATCAACACCCTGAGGGAGATATTATTTTCTGATCTATGTTGCGTCATGATACAAATATTTCTTGAGGTGATGACATTACATTGTTGTATGGTTACGTAACTGTATCCTGTCGGTGTATCAGCCTATAGGTGCAATCATCACAAGTTAGGGAGTTGAATATTATGAGTGTTTTGATGTTCTGGTATCTGCACATTAGTACGATAATGCGTAGGTGGATCTAAGATAGGCCTAGATTGCATATCATATACATTTTAATAAAAGAAACAACTTCTACAGTCCTAGTCCTAACATAACCTTCATGTATATTGGCTTTGATACAAAATGGAAGGCCCTGATTCGATGCATCTTCCATTTTTGCATCTTTTTTGCAAAATGATTCCATTTATAAGCTAGTTTCTAGGAAGCACCCTTATATGCTACTATTATGTTAGTCTTTAATAATTATTTTTAATCAATCAGATAGAGTAGCCTTGAACATTTGTTTGAACTTGAGGTAAGGTAGCCGTTTTGTACCTAATCCTACTAATGAACACATTATTTGTTTTTGCTGCAGCTTAAGATTGAGCGTATTCATGATTCGTGTATTTGTAACAGTGATAACTAACGACCTCACTAATCAATCGTTTAATTGAAGTTGCACTTGGGCAAGATGGGCAAAACTTCTTAATTAACACTTTATTAGTGATTGGGTTTAATTAGTAGTGCCTAAATTGGAAGTGCCCTTTCCTTGCAGTACAGTGAAAAAATTAGTTTATTGTGGAACTGATGGAAGCTTCGGCGCGTGTGGCAAAATGGCAAATCATTGTAACACCTTAGATGGATAGAGATGACCCAAAGTATTTCCAGTCTGTATCTTGGAGTCAACTAGTGACTTTAGAATTTTCTTCATTCTATGCAAAACGTATTTTTGAAAAAATAGAATAAAATGAAGTTTGATAAAACTTTATTCCCACTAATTGTGCAGGCAATTATTTTGCCTTGTTATAACTTGAATCAAGTTTCATCACCAACGATTCGGAGGATCTTCTTTTAATTCTGCTAATAGATTCACCTATAAAATAGGCACAGAGAAGTTTTAGACCCCAAAACTGGATATGCTGTAGAGTGGGACGGTTCAGACAGAATTCAAAAGCAATGGTTTTCAATATTTCGACACGTGCCGTTGGAAATGGCTACGTTGCGTTTGGACTATCGAAAAATGGGCAGCTGTGGATGGTGCGGATGTAGTTATTTGTGTGAATGGCAGTGATGGAAAACCTTATATTTTTGTAAGTTTTATTTAATTATGCTTTCTAAGGAAATA
>LJIJ01001766.1:0-36829 GCA_001718145.1 Orchesella cincta
AATTCATGGGATATTTCCTTTTCTTCGAAGGAATGACAGAAACATTCATCAGGGCCCGAGATAAGTACTTGAAAAAGGGAGGACGCCTTCTGCCCGATGCGGCCGACGTGTATTTAGTGCCACTAGGGAGAGAAGGTTACATAATTTACTTTATTCAATCAAGACACAAATTTTTAAACACAAAATGATCGGGTAACACAGTGTCCATTTAGTGGATTATAAATTCATCGAATAAATAACTGTCGCTTATGATGCCAACAGTTTTTATAACAATTATGTCGTTTTGTAGGACTTTATCGTTCAAAAGTGGACTGTTGGGATAATGTATATGGTTTTAAAATGCAAGCAATGAAAGACTTAACCATGAAGGAAATTCCAATCAACTCAGTGTCTCCAGATGAAACTATCGGGCCAGCCGTTTGTGTGAAAAACTTGAACTTGTATACTTGTTCAGTTTGATGAAATTCAAATTGACGAAGAGTTCAAGTTTCGCATTGATGACGACACAGAGTTATGTGCTATCGCTGGCTATTTTTCAGTGACTTTTCGGGGAGTGAAACTCCAATTGTGTTGTCCACTAGTCCTGAAGACCCTCCGACTCATTGGAAACAAGCCATTTTCTTTCTTCCAAAACGAAAGCGCTGTACCAGAGGTAGAAAACATGTTTGACTTTAATCCTATACTAAGTCGTTTTTATCTTGAAAATTGGATTCAAAATGTTTGTCATTAATTTTATTTGTAGGTGAAGAGGTGCCATGTCGATTCAAGTCATATCCCCACCCTGAGAAATCCGCGCTGGTTAATGGTTGAAATCACTTTGGATGGCGTTACTCACAAATACGAGTTTAATTAAAACCTTGTTAATTGAATTTATATAATTTTGTACAGAATGTTTAAAAAAGAATTGAGGTTGTATGTTTTCGTAAATGATGAATATATGCAAATGGACCGTGCTTTACAAACCCAATATTGAAACCATTTCATTTTATTCATATACGTAAGGCTTAACAGGAAATACGGTTAAACGCATCTACAATGTTCTCGGTGTACTGATTAACGAATTCAACGTAATGAATCATTTACTAAAACGAGATGAGAATGTTCACAAAACCTATTATCTGTCGCATCACCCCTTTATTTCTTATGATTATCCCGTTTATTTCCACGTAATATATTCAACAAACGTTTCCGTAAAATAAATTCTTAACGTTCGTACGCTCATTATGAAACGTGCGTACTTCCACTTCCGCCTAAGCACGCAGCATAATTTGTTTACGACTAAGCAGACTGTCCAAAATATGTTATATTGACGATGTGTCGAAAAAAGCTCTTCGAATTTAAAAAAAACATTTGTTTACCTGGTCAAATGCATTGACTTAATTAAATAGAGCGAAATAAAGAGTTCTCGTGGAATAAGTCGACGGATATGTGTCCTCTGCAAAAAACCTGCAAGTATAGGTATTAGGTAAGTCAGCCAATATTGTTTTTACACATTAAACTATTGACCAGGTCGGCACAGTATAATGAAAACCATTTTTAGAAAAAGAATGATATGCTACAACGGGTTCGTTTTTTGGATTAATCATTACAATGTACGCATGCGATAGTTAGACTACACCTTTGAAGGGAGATATGTCAAAGAGTAATTTACATGTTCACAAGATTAGGAGAATTGTGGCACGTTGCGCTGACACTGACTGCACGGAAGTACTGCATATAAATATAACTTAACGAAAACTTTTATAATAGGTTAGGTGAGTTGGTTAAGCTAAGTTTACATTTAGGTTACTGTTTTTTGGATCTGTTACTCTGTAACTCATGAGGTCCGTCAATAATGGAAATAATAATTTTTTTTTTGCCTTGGAACAAGTAAATCAAGTATTGATTTTTATATGCTGTTTGTTCATGTATTATGGAGTCTGCAGTGGCGTTGGTGAATGTATGGCAAAACTGAAAAAATTCATAGTGACTTACTATTAATTTTCATTGAATCGTTTGATAGGGCGCCTACTGAAAGACATTCTGCAGCTGAAATTCTTATATTTGATTAAAAAGATAAAAAAAATTCGAAAATGTTAAGGTAATGTCAAAAACCATCTAATTAGCCACATTCAACATAATAGCTTAATATATTAAAGAACCTTAAAATGCATTTTAAATTCATACCTTCTTTATATATAATACGTAGAAACAACCACTCAAGCAGCAGGAGTAAAAATGTCGTCTATGGCTACAACCAAAAAATCTCTCAAAAATATGTTCTACTGAGTTAAAATCAAATCCTTCGCACTTACAATAAAAGTTACTCCACCTTGGTCAAAATGTAAAGACTGAATGAAGGAGAGCGAAAACAGAGTTGCAGTTTTCGAGGACCTATTGTAAGTTGATGGATATGAATCCTCTGCTGGAAACCTGTAAGTAAAGGTAAGTTCACCACTATTTGCATAATCGAGCTGTTGACCCGGTCGGTACATGAAAACTGTTCTTTATAGAAAATAGATATGCTACAATGGATTGGTTTGGAGTACTCATTATATATGCAATGCACTGGTTAAGGGCATTATACTCTGTAAGGGAGATTGATGAAAAAGTAATTTACATGTTCACAAGATTAAGAGAATGGTACAGAATGCATGACTTGGCTTAATATGACACCAATGAAGTCGATACTGTTGACTGGAAGTCTTGCATATACATACCATGATTTATGATGAACATTTTTAATGTATAATTTTTATTCTTGCTTTGAAACAAGTAAACAACCAAAATATCAGGATAAACTGTTAGCAAAAGTTACATAAACAAAACTAACTAATTTCTCAATTTGGTTAACAAAACTTAGTTAGCATAATTATTTTACTAGCTCTCTACAAGCACTACAAGTTGGAATGCTTTACGTCAGTTACAAAACATGGTGGAAATTATTAAAAAATCCTACGGTATCATACATAATAACAAACGTTTATTAATGATGAATGTAGTATAAAAGCGGAAATATGAGACGTATCCATAGCATAATTGCTGACATGATGATTGACTATTAGGCACCATCACACGGTTCTCATTTTTGGCAAGGAACTTCAGTCAGTGGTTATAAACATTGATGATAGTAATATGGCAAAAAAATTCTTTTAGCATATTTAGCTCCCTCATTTCTCAAAATTCATTGATATTAAGACGATATAGGGCATCAATAATATAGAGCTACGATATGATTTTTCAATGTATTCGTGCTTTTATTTTTACTTATTCGTCTTACTCGCATATTACTATTACCATATATAAGATTGACAAATTCTTAAGTGTAAGTTCGTTTCAGGCAGGTAGCAAGGTTAATGCCTTTGAACATAAATTTCATCATCGCATTAATTTTATAGCACGCATTGAAATTTCTAGTTCATAGTCGGTTTCTTCTAACCCTTATTTTTATATATAGAACATATATTTGAGAAAGTGCAATCTTTATGTTTTTCGCAGACTGAGTAGACAAGCCATTGCAAGCCCAGCTATCGTCATACAGTATTGCTATGCATAATTCTGTCAAATATATAATGTTCCGTCTGATTCCCAATATGTCCAATTAAACACAAATGCATGGCATTATACTACGATCATACCGATTGGTATCACATCTCTATCCCAGCTTCAGTTATAATAGTACACCGTTTATAACATGCTTTACTTGTCTTTGACATTCCGATAAAGCTATTATACAGCCATTCTTCATGTTCACGATCAGTGAAACATGACACGCAAAGTGTGTTTAAGATTTCCGAGACTGAGTAGTCTGGTTAATTGTCTAAAGTAACGAGCATTTCATGGAGATATTCTTAATAGCACTAAGATGTATGCTGCACAATCACAAAATCACTCTTTATTGAGCTAC
Source organism: Orchesella cincta (assembly GCA_001718145.1). Taxonomy (NCBI): domain Eukaryota; kingdom Metazoa; phylum Arthropoda; class Collembola; order Entomobryomorpha; family Orchesellidae; genus Orchesella; species Orchesella cincta. The sequence goes on from LJIJ01001766.1 coordinate 3,887, forward strand.
TTTTATTACTTACTTTGAATGAAAAGTTTATGCATGCAATTACGCAAATCTATATGGGGCAACAGGAAGAGCTCACTCCCGAGTTTTAATGTAGTCTGCATTATGCATACTAAATAGTGAGTTTTGCTTATCTACTTTGCTGAGCAACTAGCATAAATCAATCACTTTCTGGAAGCTAATTTTGCCACCTTGGGGTAAAGTCAAACAGTTTCTGATACATTTTCATAGCAAAACTGAATGTGATAGAAAAGACAATTTGACGTGAAGTTCCTTAGGTAAAGCTTTCATTCTTTCAAGAAATCTTTACGATGGACAGCAATTTTAGGAAGCATTCCAGCGCTGGTTCTTACATAACGTGCAATTGCCAGCAATGTCTTCAATCATACCAATTCTCAGAGACTGGCGTTTCTGATGCACCTATAGCTTCGACTAGTGGAACTTTTACCTCGAATTTTGGAGCGCGTTTAGCAATAAATGAATCTAACTTTGGAATGGACCCCATTCCAATATCAACCATGAGAAGTGATGAGACCTTTACGCAAAGTCAGCATCTTCCTCATGATTATGTTCACCGTTCATTCCAAGAAGCTTTATCTATGCCTCTGGATAGAGCTGGTATAGTTGGAAATGGTAAACAATAGTAATATGAAATGTAAAACTTGCATACGTACGTCAAATTGATTTTTATTATGGCGACATGTTTCATACAATACTTAGAGATTGGCAGCATAAATGGAAGTTCAAGATGGGTAGCCGAGTCAAGTGTAGCAGTGGAATACGGCGGATCTGAGCCTTCACGCTATACTTCACAGCCCATCGTAAGAAGCGTTCAACGATCAATTTTTAAAAATGTATCATCATAGCCTTTATTATTAACCTCTTGAAAAAAGTAATTTTTAACTTAGGATCAGCCACTGACGAATAACGCATCCAGGTTAGAACACCGAATGAATAGGAAATAGGCATTGCGATTTGCTGAGTAATCTTAAGTTTCTTTGTTTTAATTATTTCAAAGGCCAAGCATACTTCAGGCAGCATCGTACGACTGTGCAGCAATGTCACAGCCAGAACCAGAAAATCAAGCTAGGGAAGCTGCTGATGTTGAAGAATATCCCCCAGTAATCAAGACAGAGGTTGAGACACCTTTACAAAGCGACGATGACGAATGCGATGACATGTTTTTCTCCTTTGATCATTCCAAACCTTTTCCATTTGGAAATGAGAATAGTACAAAGTCGACAAGTGAATGTCCCAACCCACCCACCACAAATATTGACCAGTTGAAAATAACCCAAATTAATGATCATTCTGAGGTGGCAAATCAGTCGGAACAGGGCTTGATGCTCCCTCATATTCAAAACCAGGGCCGTTTTGTGTGGGACTACAATATTAATCAGGTCAATTTTCCGACATATGTGCCTGCCCTAGACCAACCAATGTCCCTGACTACATTTGGACATGGACAGACAAGCGCTGTTGTGTCTAACTACTTTCAACAATTCTTACCAATGGTGCATCAAAGCAGTCCATGGACTAGCGCATTCGATGCACAGACCCCATATCGAAGTCACACAACGCCTCCACCTATTTCCTCTTACAATTATGAGAGGATGGAGACACCCGAAAATGATTCGTCCGAAAGCCAAAATTGGGAAGCTAATATTGGGTTAAGCTCTCAGAATTCGACATCTGAATATCCCTTTCCCCCTCTTCAACGGCGAAACTATAATCAACAGCAAGATTACAACAATGCTTATCAGTCAGGCTTGAACAGCTACCAAGGTGATACATCTGCCTCCAACAATCAACTCGATGTGGCGGACTTAAGGGTCCCAAATTCTGACCAAGCGGAACAGAACAATGCTGCGACTGTGGAAACCTTTAGGAATAGTCCGCACCCAGTACCTCCTACAGAAATGCAAAGACGGCTGTTGGTTAACCGCGGGGCATCCTTAGATAATAGTTTGTCACCGAGGAACAACGAAGTTATGCGTGATATACCATTGAACCACTGTTCCTCTTGTACATGCACTTCAGCGTGCCTTAGGAACTATCCTTCCGAGGCTAGTTACATGTCCCCGGGATATAGCGGAGGGTGTTATACAACCACAAATGGTATTTGAAGATTAAATCTGCATAAAAAATCCTGCAAAATTTTAATCAATTTTTCATTAATAGCTCTACTACGATTGAATGACGAAGGAACCTCAAACGCTTTTGGACCCTTTGGCTTTCCAGATCCTCCAGTAACAGTTACCTCGGATGAAAATCAGGACCCGAAGAAGTCAAAGATATAATACAAGTAGCAAAGCAAGGAAGACTAACAATGAGTGAATAAGTGTTGAACTTTCAATCATAATTAGCTAACGTCATAATAACTGATAGAACTAATGATTTAAAAAATATATTTATTAACATGTTTTTAGATTAGTATGTTTGTAATTGTAATTCTAACAATAAATAAACCATAAATGAATACGGGTTTACTACCTTTTTAGAATTCATTCAGTAAATGTAAGTGTTTAGCAATAGTCCCAACATTGGTTAACATGGGTTGGGCAATTACATTTTACATTCATTTCATTTTGCCCCAGACATTACTTATTGGTGACATGAGTGCATAGGGCAATGAAAGTAGAATTTATATTTATGACAGTTACGATGTACTGTAAATAAAGCACATTCTATCTTCATTATGGACAGCTCATTAACCCGTTTTAACTTTATTTGAGAGAAATATAGATAATACCTTTTTGACAGTTAAAAACTAAGAATTACGTTGTATTTTAGCTAGCATTTCAGTACGACACCCTTAGTTTAGTAGCATATTGTTAACTTAAACGAATATAGTTTTTGTTTTAAAGCAAGGTTGAACAAGTGCGAGTGGTCAAGTCAGGAGAACGGGCATTGGAAATAGCTTGAATCACTGTGGGAAGTAAATATACTTTGTGTCCACAGTATAATGTTATCTATAATAATAGATTGATCTACAAGCGCTACACTAACTAAATTATCATATCATGATGTAATTTTCATGTGCTGAATATTCAGATGAATTAAGTATGAGCGCATTTATGGTGAAAGCAACCGCCAGAAACCCGACGGTTACCGTTGAAGTTCTTGTTGTTCGGAACCTATGAATCACTTCATTACAACAACAGCCTTGATCAGTACGATAACTTACGTACTTGCAAACAAATGCGTAAAAGCATGCATATATTTTATTGCGGTGTTTATTACAGTGATATGCATGCGTATAAGTCGTGTTTTTTAACACTTATGTTGTATGTTTATTGTGCAATACTCCTTGAAATGAACGTAACAATAGACAATGAAGGTTTGTCGCATTTGGATTGGCTGACTAATATTTGACTCGCATCAATAGCATATCTATTTCCTTCTTGTAGCATGCTTCAAATATAAATCCCTTACCAATGTATACCTTCAATATATTACATGCAGTGAGCATTTAGGCATTTAGGTGTTTTCTTGAAGTTTAATATAATTTAGCATTAATTACTATAACAAGATACTTACAACTAGCACAAGCTTGTATCGTTAAAATGAAGGAGGAGATTTCTATACATGTAGCTAAATACCATTGTATACCGGGTGGAAAGAATGTGCGAAGCCATCCGACCCACTGGCTTCGGAGAAAGCGCTTGGCATCATGCCACTAACTTGTTGCTGTATTGGGAATGAAGAATTGAAGGCTAGTGAAGCCATTTCGTATTAATCCTTGATTGATTGAAGAATCTCGTATTCATTCTTTCTGCAATTATATTTGTCCATCTGCTGTCCTCTACATCTGACTTATTAAGGGCTTCAACGTAGGTTACTATCTATTGAAGACTGAATTAAGTACTCAGTTTCTGTTTCGATTTCAGTTTTAGTCTCATATTTCTTTACCTTTTAAAGCAAGTAGTCCACTTTCTTGTCCTTTTTAGACTATGAAGCCACTAAACACTTCTACTAACACCAGACAAAGACGGGATCGTATCCCAAGAGGTCAAGCGACATTAACCCTCCGGTTTAACATATACAGCGAGAGCGAGGAAGATGAGGATGATGAAATGGGGGACAGTGGTTTACGTCCGGAAACCCGACATGAGCCTGAAGTCTCCGAAACTTTGGAACATCCCAGGAATGGCTCTATTAGACGATCATCAATCGACGAAGTAGCTGCGTCCATCGCAAATTCTGAGATAATAGACTGGAGCTATGTGGCTTCCGCGTCCACTGAGCCAATTGCAGGACCCAGCAGACTCGCCCATCTACCTAATGGAAGAGTAGAAAATATAAAGTTAGAAAATGTTGTACATCATGATCATGATGATGATGAGGATCCAGACATTGTTTGCCTTTATGACAAAAAACAAGGGTTCAAATTAAATGGCGATTTGAGTTCGGATAAAGATGACGCCGAGATAATCGACTTAACTGATGATAGCGAAACTAGTGAACGCGATCAGGAAATGGGTATTTTTTTACTGAGGAAAGAGTAGTGTGTGTATGTATTTTGTTGTTTCATACACGTAAGCAAATTAATTTATTCTTGCTTCCTAAATTAGTGGACGTTGATGACGTTTCAAGTAGCGCTACGACTGTGAGACTTTATAGAGATGATAATATGTCAAACTCGGAGGATGGAATATTTTCTGGCTTGGAGCACGAAGATCGCAGTTCAACCAATTCTGCATCGGTGGATGGATCAAGTAAATTGCTGTTAAAATGACGAAATTATAAAATTAACACATTATGGTTAAGTATTTACAGCTAAAAAACTGAACACAGCAGTGGACGTTTCTACATTATGTATGCTGATAGTAATTAAATTATCTTCAGTCATTCTTCAAGAATGTGAGCACATCAAGGCGGATGTTCATATTTAACTTCCAATTGTGAAACCATTGCAAGCGACAGCGAACTTACTATTTTCAGGTTACCGTTAAAATGTAATACAGTCGATGTTAATATTAATTTCCTGTTTTTTCTCACTGTTTGCTTAGATAATGAGGGTTTAGCTTCCAATGAAAGCATTGCAAATGGCGGTTCAAATTACGCCCCTGTACAAGAAATGGAAAACGCCAACTTGGAAGATGACGATTCATCAATTTGGGGATCGCTAGTTGACGAAGGTACTAACTACGAATATTGTTTATCTCTTGTGACAAAAGTTATTTTCCTGCTACAAATCTTTTTTCTTTTTCAAATTTGGATGATGCCGATGCAATGAATGCTTGAATGCTTGAATCCTTCAAAATCTAGTCCGGCAAATTACAAATACAGTGGAACAATGGACAGAGTTTTTAAAACGCACCAACATACCAAGGGATGAAGATGATGACGATGATGAAATACTTGATATTTGAATGCAACATTTCCTTTTGATAAACATTTATTTTTATGCACAAACATCTCTGCAGAAGGGCGAAGTTTAGTTACTTCCTTAATTAATTGTAATATATTACACATATTAATCGATTTAAGTACATGTACAAAATACAAATGTGTTAATAAGCAGTTAGTTTTGTAATCCAGTTGTTTAGTTGAAACGAGGTTGTTAAAAACGAAAGTTGGATCACTTTCCGAATGTGAACGTTGTGTTAAAGAAGAATGGCACTGGTATAGACTTATTATGAAAATTCTTAAAATTAAAAGTTTAAAAAATTAGTTACATAGTATTAAGTTTCTCACATTCCTTTTTAAAATCTGCGTACTATAACTACATGTCATGTTGGGAGGCTCCAAACTTTCAAGTTGTAAAGTACACAATGTAAAATAAAAACGAATAAAATGTATTAAAATTCTCAATACCGTTCTAGTTTCCTTTACTTTCACTCATATAAAAATATCGAAAAAAGAAAGCATCAAAGTCAACTTAGCCCAACGTATTCCCTGATCACCACACGTTCTTTAATTTCTATATACCGTTGACAAAGTAAGCAGAAGGGATGGCAAGATCTTCCTTTTCATTGGAAAGCAACCAAACAAAGATTGCAATTTTTGATATGCAGCCCCATCTGGTTTCTCGCACGCAAGTAGAGGATGGTCACATGGTTCCCATATATGCTTGAAATCTGGGCTTATCAAAAAGCTTATATTGTCTTTTACTGTTCAAGTTCTATTATATGCTCTAGCCAGAAGCCATCATTCCATCTCATTCTTTGTAAACGAGATCAGGTGTTTCGTATTTCCACTTGAATTGGAAAACTAAATAAATTTTCAATTTTACTGTAATACAAGTCAATTACAAAGGCCAAGATGGGTCACGGATTCGGTGGACTGGCCAAGATAAGGGGGATTATCTACTACAGACTTTCTCCATTTGAGCAGAGGGCATTTGCTGGGGTCATCACCAAGGGTATTCCCAACACCCTTCGGAGGATCAGTGAAAATATTTTCCGGGTTGCACCTCGTAAGTTTCTACTCTCAATTGAATTTATTATAAGCAGTCCATTTCATAGATAGTGTTGAAACCAGTTTAAGTTGCCTAATTGCTTAGTTAAGTTCTAATTTACTTTCTATTTTCATTTCAGCCTTCGTCCTCTCTTACATCGTCTTTAATGAAACGGAGAAAGAGTCTAAGCGGTTGTCAAGGAAAAATCCCCAGGATTACGAAAACGATGTTTAAATGCTCCAGTCATGCCATTTAAAATGTAATTAAAGCAAAAATCAACTTAGTCTACATTTCATTTCAATACTGTAGTCAAAATATGTTCAAAAGCGTTTACATGAACGTAGCACACCGGAATGTGTTGAGCAACTGGATTGATTGATTGATGAACGTAAAATCTGGAAAGACGGTGTAAAATTATATATATAGCAACAATGAGCGCGTAATAAATACAAAGGTTGTTCAAACCCAAACTATATGTGCTCTCCATTTCAAAAATTATTTATTTACATCGCAAGTATAAAAAGTAACACAGAAGTGGCATACATTACAATACAATCCGTAATAATAGTAACGGTCTCCAAAAGTAATTTAATTTATGGGATCGCAGTAGAATTAGTTAGGGATTAGCCGAAGAGTCAGTTTCCCATTCCTTTTTCTCCAGTTCCTCATTGAAGAGGTCTTCAACGTGTTCACACATGGCAATCACATCTTTCAGTCCTTTCTTTAACATGTCACCTGCGGGAATACCGGAGCCGGGTAGGGTTTGAACACGAAGGTGCATCACACGTTCACCAGGATGAGGCTGAGAATATCCACAAAAGTGTACTTCAGGGCTGCGTTTACAAATTTATACATGAAATATTACCCCTTTTAATAAACGCCATAAAAAGGAATGGATAGTACTGGGGTGGTTTGAATATTTTCTTACTATTTGAGTATCTGATCTCTCAACAAGTTTCCCAATGTGTGGTTTTGATTCTTGAATATGAACGTCCTGACACTGTCATCTGCCAATCCATCGGGACAGACCTGAATAAATATTAGAAAGCATAACGATTAGACTCACTTTGAAACAATGGTAAAGCAGTCACTGAAGACAGTTTGAGCAATTTCAATTACTAACTTACACTTGACAAAATGTCCTCCTCATCAGAATCGTCCGGCTGTTGGGATTTATCCTTTTTCATCGGACTTTCTTTTGGGGACATGGGTGTGTAACCGGTTCCTCCTGACATCTTTTCTGTTCACATTTAAAAAAAAATAGATGGTAGTTAGATCTATAATAAGAAAATACTACATAATAAATAAGAAAACACTACATAATAGAACACAACTTTTGAGGGTAACTCAACACTTAACATTACAATACACAAAAAACCAAGGTTTATTTAAATGATACCTACTTTGTCTTAAGGGTTGTCCCGAAAACTGATAAAAAATCAATGATTACAGGCAGTCAAATCGGTTTGTTTAGATTAAAAGAATGTTAACACAGGCAAACCAAACACGTGCTGAGAACACACGATTTTTGCTACCTCAACAAACCAAATTCGATGTGCTGGTTTTTTCAGAGGAGGTTTACCATTTCAACAGAAGAAACAGAAGAGTATCTCAACATTCCCAACCAAGATAAGTGAATCTCTAGTTGCCCCGTTGCGTGTACATGCTACATTTGTATATATAATATGGCTATTCATTTATGTTTGAGACTGTGAGTACATGAGTATGCTGGTAAGGGTGAAATCCGTTTACACCAATGCACAGCATATTATCCTTGTTGAAACGAAATACGTATAACTAGCAAGTTCTTTCTTTCTTCATACTAGCAACACTAAAATAGTAAATAGCAATGCAGTCAAAATGTAAAACATACAACCTATACGTCTTTGCGAACCTTAGTTTTAAGCAGATCATTGGCATTTACCAGGTTTTTTGAGTATATTCTATAATAATTGCTGCTCGACATGCTTACTTATTCGTGTTCTATGTTTGTCTGTCCGTCTGCACGTTTCGTCATGATAAAGCATTTTGTATTAAGGATGATTAAAACTCATAATTACAAGCCTATAATTAAAAACACACCCATTTCGACAAATCAATTCACCTTTAAACCGCTACCCTACTCGTGTACCAAAATCAAAAATGTAAAGTGATATCTAAATGCGATTTCTTTGAACGTAATTGTGCAAAACTATCTGAGATTCTAATGGATTTGCAAACGTGAACTAATATTAAAAATGCGATTCAGCTGCACATTTACACCCTTATTTATATGAATATATTTACTATAACGTTTATATAGGTATAAGGGCTTTGGCTTAGTACATAGGTTTTATTGGGAAAAGAGCTGTATAGTTACGGAGGAAGAAGGAGGCACCAGTAGCAATGCTTTTTTCATGCAATGCATAATGTATGCAGTGCTCAATGCACCGATGAATGTTTTTGGTTGTGTTTGTACGTACAGTTGCAGAGAAAGAACCCAGTTGTAAACTTGACATAACGAGTGAAGACGAGAGCAAGATAGAACACAAAACTACAGCTATTTCGGTCAATCTTGTTCCAAGTTGGTGTTTGTTATACTGGTATACGGTTATTGTTGCCTATGCTTTTGATATTATTGCCATGCCTGCCTACACATAACTATAATAACATTACCGACATCCTTCTCACCATCACCGTCAGAAGACAAGAAACAGGAGGAAAGGTAGAAAACGCAGAGACGATGTTATGCTATACACACTTTTTTGGAATGACGATGATAATAACTTAGACGACAGAGTTGAGTGGTAAATACTCATCTCCATCTCCTCGTCTTTGTGCGAAATTTCGCACTTGAAATAGTTTATTTTTGACGACACCACCATCACTTTATTGATTTGAGGTTGGAGAAAGTTCTTGTTTCATAGGCCATTAATATCAGCCATTAAAGAGCTCTCGTTTGTATGACAGTTATTCCATTCACCATTTGACAGATAAGGTATTCCACTGCTGCAAACTTAACTCACACCAGCATCATCACATTCTACCAAAAATAATCAAGACCGATATTAATGTGCTACTGAGAAAGTTCGACACAAGTAAGTTGCGCTTTTACTTTGTTAGTTTTACATCAAACAGAATGTATATGAAAAAAATGCCCTAACTTTGTTTGCTGATAGGTTTTACTGCCAACCATGAATTACGAGGAAGTTGTAGTGCATGATGGCATGCATGAAACAATGGATGATGAGGTTGAAGTCATTTTCGAGGAGGAGATGGAGGACTGTCCAATATTGGAAGGGGGTGACTTTGGGATACCCCATCCTTTGGGACTTGGGACCGACCGGAAGGTTTTGGTTAAGAAGGAGCGCTACGTTGAGCCAGATTATCCAAGACTTCCTTCTGAAGGGAATCTTGAGTGGCAGTACACCATGAGAAGAACAATGCAAGAAATTATACCTGGTTTATTCTTGGGTGTGTGAGAAAACGGAGTTTTAAGAATTACAAAGTGGAAGATTGATCTGAAGGAAAATAGGGATTTACTTAAACGCTAAACTTTTAACTAACTGTAGGACCGTATGCATCGGCTACCCGAGCCAAATTGGAGGAAATGAAGGCTGCTGGTTTAACTCACATTGTTTGTGTGAGACAAAACCTAGAGAGAAATCTAATTCGACCGAATCACCCTGATCATTTTAAATACCTGGTTGTTGAAATTGCAGGTGGGTTTCTTAATTAGGCTCTTGTCTCAAGTTGAGTCATTGCTTGGGGCATTTTTAGATTCTGTACTAATTCCGAGGATTTGTTACAGATAGTGCAACCGAAAATATCATCCCCCATTTTAAAGTCGTCAATTCTTTTTTGGACGAGTGTTTATCCGGAGGTGGAAAGGTTTTAGTTCACGGAAATGCTGGAATCTCCCGTTCTGCTGCTCTAGTCATAGCTTACATCATGTCAAAGTAGTTGAACCTTCATAAGCATGGTACATCCCGTTAACCTAGATGTATATGTAAACTGAAATTCTCCTTCTTTCGCAGATTTGGTGTAACACTAAAGGAGGCGTTCTCGTTCGTCCAAAGTAAACGATTTTGTTGCAACCCGAATGAAGGGTTTATGGCTCAGTTAAGAGAATATGAGCCGATCTACCGCGCGCTACACACAGTTCCACTTCCACTACCTGGAGTTAATCCAAACAGAGCATCAATGAAACGTGGACTGGACCCGGAAGATGCTGAAACTAACGCTGCTGCTCCTCCTCCTGTGATGGATAATCGACAGTTTGACAGCGGACACACGTCCCAATCCGCATCTTCGGAATCTTCCATGTCCTCTTCCTCTGAGTCTCTTCCACAAGTTGGCGCACCGCAGTTCACACCACCAACAAATCAGTCGACTGATACTCCCATGTCCATTTCGTAAACTCCGAGTGAACCAATTCGAACGTTTGAGTTTTTGTTGCCATTCATTTCAATCCAATTAGCGAGGCCCCTTTAAAATGTAGATGAGTTCAAATCAAAAACAGTCACTCAAATTGAAAAGGTCAAATGTGAATATTATTAAGTTGTCACAAGGTGAAATACGAAATTCTATTGCCCTGAAATCATGTTTAAATTCTGATAAGCAATCTGGTCATTGCATTCGCTCGAGTTTATGATTTATCCACCAACGTCACTAACCAGTAGTTCTGCAGTTTGTGGAAATTTTTAGTGAAGAAGCCACTTATAGTAGTGAGGGACAAAGAGAAAAGAAAAATGTAAGTGTAGTAAAGCCGTGTACTCATGTACCAAAAGAAGTAATTAATATTTGGAGTCTGATCAATTGTAAATGATGGAGTGCCCCAATCGGCAGTTTCCATTATCCGTTTTATGTCATTTGTAATTTTCCTACTGGAGTGACTGAATTGGGTGATATGATGCTGATGATAAACATAGTGTCTACTCTATATTTTGACTGCAACGTAGTTGAACTAAATAGTCATAAGCTTCACGATGATATGATGGTACCGCTGCTTATTTATTTGTCTTGTGAGATCAAATTTAGTTTGAATTGTAGGAGCCGTTTGAAATTGTAGTGAAATAGTTTAACTTGACTCCAAAGTGCAGAGAATTAATGCAAATAAGATAATTAAATGGTAAGAACTAAACGTAGTGCTGCAAAAACTATACATTCAAGCAATTTTCGTCTACGTCATCTAACCATCTATAAATATACAATTTTAACATCACTCACTACTGATCGCGATCATTCTTTAGATCGTTTTAGAAGAACAGTGTTACTCAGATAAATATTTAATAAGAGTAAATTGCATTGTATGGAACATTATAATATACTCATGTGGCATTTATTTGTGAATTCTTATTAGCTTTGCCGAGTTTCGGGATTTTAAAGCAAATATACATTGTTGTCTGCTGTCAATTTTAACTATTTATTTACTTTTAGTTAGAAAATGTTGATTTTAGTTTAATGTTACAAGTAGTTTTTGGCTGTTGCGGCAAAGAGTAAAGTGAGACAGTTTATAAACTATACAGCAAAATATATACTGCTGGGTCTATAGATTAATCATCCTGTCAATTGTGGTTTATGCGCATTGCAACATTTATACTCAAAACTTTGCTAGTTTTCTTTTAAAACCAATTATAGTTATGGAAACGTAACAACATTTTATGTGAACAAAAACGCATTTTAATATTTAGTTATTTCTACCTCTCCTTATGTATAATTAGTAAAATAAATTATTTAAAATTTTATTAATTAGTTAGTTTTAAATATACGATATATTTATTCATTCCTGCAGCGACTTCGTAATAATATTATTATGGTATTATGTGAGAACTAACGAGTAGGACGGAAAATGGTATTATTTCCGAATCATTGTCAACAAATGGATTTTAGCCGTTCCACGGAAATCTGCATAGCGTTTGAGATTTCATTCCCATGCAATGTGGTTAATGTAGGTTAAGAGAGGATTGTATGAACGGTATGATTGATAGTAAATTTTAAGAAGGTACATCTTGATGTATGACTAAAACATGTCGTTAAATAGCAATTAAATATTTAAGTGTAGCGAAATATTTAAAACTTGTATATCATCGTGTTATTATACAATCACCCTTTAGTTTGCATTATTTTATGAGATGAGATGACCATGATCGCATTTTGTTTCCGATATACGTGTGAAATAAATGTACGCATAGTTACAAAAAAGATCAATACGTTTCTGTCACTTTTCTAATAGCATATTGCAGACTATGAATTAGCACTATATGGCAAGAAATACCAACTTCAAATTCATAATGTAGAAGATCTTATTAAGGCAGCTGTTATTTATTCCGACAACTTTCGTACATTCAAAAAATAGCATATTAAAAAAGATGTTATTCGGCGTCGGCAACAACTGTGGTCTTTTCAGAGACGTACAGACCGTCCAAGAATTTACGGATATCCTTATTCTTCACAGTGGTACTTTGTTGGATGAGAGCAGCTAAAATGTCAAACAAAAAATTATGATATGATTTAACGACGCCGTAAAATACTATACTAAAACAATTTTTTAGCAATTAAATGCGAATATGTAGTCATTTTAAACATACCAGATCTAGATACTGCTTCAATGGAATTTCCTTCGATAATCAGTTCGTCCTTTTGCTTGGTACTGTTGCTTACAGTTACTCCCTTGGACATGCGAACTGAACGAATGTACTTTTCACCAAGGAAATTTCTCACCTGCAAATAAATCAAAATTCATCATAAGTCTCAGAAAACGAGTATTAAACTCCATTTATCCAGCTAGTGTTTTAAATCAGGATCACTAATATAATAATAAACAGAAAGGTTTTTTACCTCAACTTTGGAATTGGGTCCAGGAGTAGTAACACAATTGATGGGGAATGAGCGTACACACTTCTCATCTTGTATTGGAATCCCTGTAAATTTCAAACGAAATACACATAATGTTACTTCATTCAAAAGTAGCTGATATGACACTTTATTACTAAAGATTTGTTTATTTGTTTAAAAATAGTACGAACCTTAGTAACACCCTTAATCATATTTTCAATATGACTGCACACTGTTCTGACAGCAGCGATTTCCTTCTTGGAACCGAACCATTTTTCAACCTTGACAGTACGGGGTCAACCACGTTGATGTCAATGGCCATGTGACGGAATGCTCTGCGAAGTACACCTCGTGGTCCTCGAACAATCACACGACGACTCTTGGACGTCACTGAAACTCCTTCCGGTACCTTCACCGACTGATTAACAACAATTTGCTTCATCTTGCCCTAATTGTTCTGATAAAACAAAAACAAAACGATTTGTTAAATTCATAAAACTCAGCTCACATGCAAAATCAAAACAAGAAAACTAAGACAAATATTATTATGTTAGATTTAAAGGAATTTCCTTTAACCTACACATTCACTAAAATTACACAAGCTTAACTTATTCAACTAAATTTAAAATCAACTTTAAAATAGCTCACCTAACTGGACGTTAGTTAATTTATAAAAAAGACAGACTGATTTAGCTGTCGTGTGGTCCCTTCTTTCCAACTTGAGGAATGCTTGTTTGTAAAAGAAGTTGAATGCACAGGTTTAATCTGCCTCCTGTCTTCTCTCGTCTATTATCGTAGGCAGCCGGAAAGCACAAGAAGCATGCGTGCATGGCCCAATATTGAATTTAAGCAGACATCCAAAGCTCGTTGGGACCAGAGCCTCGATCAAACTGGGCAGATGGCAGCAATGTTTTGTAGAAGCATTCTGATGCTTTCAATGTAATGCTCACACTACTACCTCAAACCTCTTGTTGCTTTTTTGAAACCACTGCGGGTTTCCATAACGTAACTATGCATATAGCACACTAAGAATAATCTGAAGCTTAAAAGGCATAAATGGGGCCATAGCATAAAATACATTTGGTGATGCATATTTCTGAGTTGCACTCAAGAAGAGGAGATGGATAGTGAATTTGCTTTTTTGTTAAATCATCACAAACAGGGTCCCACTATCCCTTCCAACGGCGGTAAACAAACGCCAGTTGGTCTCTCCAGCTGTATTTAATCAAAGAGATCGATAAATGCAGCTGGATGATATTATGTTTGATGGCGATGAAAGTGACATTAACAACTGTCATTTACAACCAATTAGGCTTACCGGCCTGGCCGTAATTAGGTGAAACAATTCAATTATGTTATCGGGTAGCGTTAGCAACTAAATATTTTAAGCTGATAGGTACTACTAGTATGATCGGCTAAGTTGGAATTGGACGTGTCAGTGGAGAAATTACGTGTACATGTGTGTTGGACTTTTTTTTGTTATCGTCATCATTTCCGCATTGAAGTAAAAGTGTATCCGTATTGGAATTCGAGTTCTTGGACATGATCCAGATGTGGTGAAATTTTTGCTTAGGGACGAAGGCACAAGAAGTCACACACAAACAAAAAACAACAGAAACCAGGTAATTTGTTAAGGTTTACACTAATTTTTATAACTGGAATAAACAAGTTAACTGAAAATTTGATCCAATTGGGGTACTTTGTTTTATTTTAGTTATAATGCTCAAATAGTGACGATTCTAAACTAAACGGACCACTCACCAAGTTCCTGCCGTCCTGTGTACTTCCCGATTGCAACTGAAATTACGAGATTCCCTTAATATAGACCAAGCTGAAACGATCAGTTTGTAAATTGGTTTCTGATTTGAAATAATTTAAAAAGAAGAACCTCGGGTTATTCAAAAAGATGCCTTACAGCGTACGTCTAGCCATTCGAATTCTCTTGGAACGCCTTTTCTCCTTTATACTAAAGCTGATGGTGATTCTCAACTTCATTCCGTGGATATGGACGGTGGTGAAAGTAAACTGTTACCGGTTTGGAAAGTGGCTGCTAAGACATTTGACACATTTGTGTCAGCTTCAAAGAATTATCTATGGCGAACTACCTGGCTCAAGGAGAATCCGTCTTGTTGGTAAGCAAAGATTATGTAAAGTCTGTAATGATTTTTGTTTGGAATCATAAAAAAAGTAGTAACTAAAATTATTTTGCATTTCACTGATGGTTTATACCCTTTATATTTATGCAGAGGCTTCCCTAAGGAGTTCGCGCAGTGAAGTGGTAGCTCAAGCTTTAAAGAATCTAACCTTAAAAGTCGAAATAGGGTATTTTGACACCAGAAATTTGAGAAGGGTTGAAGTAAGTGCGGCAGCCCATGCAGTTGCAAATGCGAAAGGAATCAACATCAAGTGTCACACTGGGTAAGTTATGATAAGTTGTGATAAGTTATAAACGTAATGGTACTTTTTGCCTTTAGTATTTATTTGTTAAAAAATTATTATTCAATTTGCTCATCTGCTTATTCAGATTCGTCCCTAAGCTAGCAGACTGTTTAGAAATGATGTACTCATTTGAAGATTTACGAATGAAGTTGGAAAACACGAGAGCAATTAGATATGATCTGGAAAACAATACTCACGAAACAAAGGTACCCATTTATTTGCAACTAAACAATTGTTTATATTGATACTATATGTTGCTTTGATAAAAAAAATTCGCATATTCCATCAGCTATTAGAAATATGGAAGAATTTCATGCACCCTGAGGAACTTAGCGGTAGGAAGAGTAGACAATGGCAGTACCTTGGGTTTCAAGGCAACGATCCCTCCACTGACTTCAGGGCTTCCGGGAGTTGGGATTGAATTTATACTGTATGTTTTATTAAATAGAAAATATAACAATAGAAGCAATGTTGAACGATTTTGTAATGCGTTTTACTATCAATATCAATTATTTCAGCTATTTCTCGCGGACATATCAAGAACGAGCGAAACAAGCTGGGGTTAGCAACCATCCAATGTATTCATTTCCTTTGGCGATTCTCATGATCCAAATCGTTGAAACGGCTTCTATATTTCGTCATGGACAAGCCAAAACTCATTTTTACAATCGACACTCCACAATTTTGTCCCTTGATGAAGGAGCCAAAGCAGTTGACTTCATTACCAGAGCTCAGGGTCTTGTCGTATATTTATGACTTGTTGTGTGCTTCTAATTGAATTCAGTCGCTTTTGGTTATCTAAGAAGCCCAAAAATATAATGGCCTTTCCTCCAATCTACGAAGAGTTTGTCAACGTTATCAATGAACGACTAAAAGATGATGACACCGTATTTCTAATGGATATACAAAACATTTGATCATGAGAAGAAGGTCTAGCAAACAGATATAACCTAGGACATATGTATTATAAACACGCACAGTATAAATTCGCAATGAATCTATTTACTACGACAGGGAAATTGTTCAGAAGGGAAAGCGCAGTCATTATATTAGGTGGAAAAATTTTCCTTAGCAATATTTATTATAAGCACAGTATTCATTTTGAAATGTTACATGCAATAAAAACTGATTGTTTAACTAGATTTGTTTTTGATCGTCTAAGAACAGTAATGCAATGAGTAGTGAGATCTGAGTTAAGTACATTGTTTGCAGTCGTTAATTGAAACTTAATGCTGCTATTATTCGTATAATGTGATAATTATTTTTTTCGAATTTCAGTATCCAGGGTTTATTGTAATTAATTAGTAAATAAGTTTTACATGTAGACCGCTATCAGAATTTTTATTATGGAATGACATGGTCATGATCACTACCCCATTTTCGGGTAGGTTTTTATATATGTAAAGTGCAGCACACGTACATTTAATGTACTAGTGTTGGTGAAATGTACAAGTTTATGTTTGCAATGAATTATGTTAAAGCCATTGTTACATATCTAGTCTTGCTTTTAAGGATACTGCTTGCAATTTCTACCGAACCGATTTTGTTCTTTGAAGGATAGTTTGATATATCTTTAGTACAAGCTATACTACTATACAATTCAAAACAGTCACGTTTGTTACTACATTACTACCTTACCACTATGAATAAGTCAATAAATCTTTCGCTTGTATAAAAACAACGTCTCTTGTGTACGTATTCTTTTATATTACAAACATGAAGCATATTAATTCGTTTACCTGTAAAAAATCCTTTTCTTTTTCTACTTATTAGCCAGAATGAAACTATGATCATTAAGTTGACTTAAAACGACAGCTTTATTCATGAAAAAACTATTAGTTGTCCATTCCCTTGATAAATTCTCAGTATCCCCCAAACATGATACACTGCAATCTGCAATCATTGCAATGCAGTTTTTAAGGCTGATATGGTGGAGGCATGAACAACAAGCCAAGCAAACCCATAATCAACTTAAAACATATTAAGAGTACAACACGTTACAACCATCACACAAATATGTGGGTCAACGCAAATACCCGTGGATGTTATCCCAAATTCATGGATAAGAGTAGCAAAATTAAAAAAAAAACAATTTAGGTAATGTTTCAACTTTTGTAGGTGTTTGCCATAGTTTTAGAGGAACAGGTTACAGAAATGAGTTTTCACCAAATTCATTGTCAGTGGTTACTTGATAACGTGAAGCATCATAATATTGTGCATACGAATACGTACCAGTTTCCTTCAAAGCAAAAACAAAGATAAGTAAGTCTGGAACATCAGTCACTTGTGGTGTGGCCATCCATTCAATAAACGATGAATTATACAGTACAAGCAAAGAAACTTAGCATGTAGAATAGTATACCTGTTTTAAGAATATGCTCAACATTTTATATGTAGGCAAAAGGCATGTCCATAAACGGCCTAATGAAATGAATGATCTGCTAATTTATCGACTGCTACAGCTCCTTTGTTTATGAAGCCTCCATACACTGTTACACTTTTAGATTTCCATATCCGTGCCCAAGTCCAGCTCCAGACCAGAGTTCAATGTTCACTTATGAACCAAAAAACTCAAGATACAATTCATACTGGACAAGTTAGCACGGTGTGACGAGTGTTGTTATGTTGTGTATAATTATGAAAATATATGTTGTTGGTTTTAGAAACCAAATCTCACGGAAAAAGCAAAGAGCTTCGAAAGTCTAAGAATAAGAAAACCACGCCACATCATCTGAATTTTTGGGCTGGGATGAGCGAATGAATGAAAATTTTAGACTCGTAAAAGGCAAGATATATTTTATGCCCATGATGAAATCTCTGCCAGCGGCGAGTGATAGAAAAATTTTACCTTCAGTTTATATATTCAAGGCTAAACATGAAGTCATGACCATTAATGTTCCCAACAAAACAAATGACATCATCCCATCAACAACAACACAAACCATACATACTTGCAAGAAAAATGCAACATTTTGTCATGCTCATTTTCATGCCAACGTCAAACCAACATAACCTTTGCATGACCCTATATATAATTTTGATTATCTTAAACTATCGATAAGGCAATATTATGAGTCAAGACAACATTCTAAGGCCATGTTTGTTTCTCTGTTGGTATGGTACAATTCATCGATTTCCAGAACGATCTGTAGCATTTTCAATATTGCATTTTATAATGAGCTATACCATGCGATCCTTTGAATACATTAAAGAAATTAAGTTTCGATTAATAATTATTACAATCATAAAGCATCTTTTGGATTGAAATATATTACGGAATCTACGATAATCCATGACAAGATATCATCATGAGTGTCCCAGATATTAACAAACATTTATCCCAAATTCCATCGCATTCTTATTCTTAAAAGGTTGTATGTAGTTGTCGACGGATTTTTGTCACACATGTGGTCATGATTTTTTAGCCATGAGTGTGAAAGAAAACGACACATCTGTATGTTGTGTTGTAAAAGCAACACCAACACCACAACCCATGCACTTTTCTACAACTAATATTATATTTACATATGCTCAATACTCATGTATGACATGATCGTTATTTCTTCGCCTTCTATTCCATTGTATGGATAACTGAGGGAATGCTCGAGAGATATTCCATGCTCAGCAAGAAAATAAGATGTTTTGAACCTTTTTGTTGTGTTATGATCTCACGATATGATGGTGACGATAAGGCTGTGCCCACTGCACAGCAGCATACTCATGTTAGCTTAGAACACGATTTCGTTCATCCTCAGAAAGCATTTTGGTCTCCTCTGATCTTGTTTGTTGGAGTAGCGTAGCTTATGAATTCCTCTAACGAAAGCACACATGTACTTTTTAAACTCATTTTTTTAAACTCTCTGAAAATCCAGTGTGATTTCTTCACAGCAATAAAGAGAAACGCATGTTCAAGAAATTGCTTGGATTTGGATTTATGTGTCTTCATCTTCTTCTTCGTTCCGAACGTGTGGTATTACTGTTATTCTAGAAAAGGGGAGCAGAGAGGATCAACTGTGTAGGACGGGAATTAGGAAGTTGTAAAAAATTATTTTTAGTCCTTTTGATTATATTGACTGTTAGCATCCGTTCCATGCAAATTGAGCAGTAAACTTGGATACATACCACAGTCATCATAGCGTTCACGGCTTGAGTCTTTGCTAATGCGGGTATGTATGTATAATTCCTCCCTCAACTTTTACGACTGTTTCCACAAACGTTTGTGAATGTGATCAAGGAGAGTCCGTTTTGTTGGTTTTTCGTTCGAAATAGAGGAAAAATTTCAGAGTTTTAGCTCCCATTTCACGTTGTGCATGGAATAGAGGATCTCAATCAGTGCTTGCACATGCATATGTGAGGGTGATACATAAGTGCATTTACTTGGAGTAACGCTTCTCAGTCTCAAGTCAAAAGTGATCTTATCGCTATCTTCTCCGCTTCTGCTGGCTCGAGAAAAGGCTAATTCACACACTATTTATTCCAGCTGTAAAGAGGTAATAATTATCAAATTGTAAATTGATTTGACAAATTTATCATCTTCCCTTTATCTACATTCTGTCACTCAATCGTCGTGAATTTTTTTTGGTTTTCGATTGTTAGTGTCATACGCAAGCACAACCGACGCTTTTGCTGGACCCCACCCAGTTTTGTTCTGAAATCATATAGAAAACCAGACGTTTACACGGCCGGCTCTTCCCAAACACATCATGTTGAACCCGTGTTGCTGCATCAGTCCCCGTATTGGGACGTTTATATTCGCGGTCATCGACTTGGTACGTAATTATGTAATGACCTCATATGCACAGTATTAGCATACATCTTTTAATAAAAACTATTAACTACCTTGTAACATTTCTAAACACTAAAAATTTCTGTTTGAGAAATAATTGAGCCTCCTCTCCTCTGAAATTCAATCGACACTCTTGTTTCTGCATTTTGAGCTGCTAAGGATGGTAAAGTGGATAATATGTGTGTACATCGTACATGACATGAAAACCTGTGTTTACTCTGCCCACGCAAGGAATGAGATATATGACTGTGTGACAGTTGCCTATGACTTTAAAGCTCCTGGTTGACTTTTATAATACGTATTCCTATTCTATCTATACCTTTCTTTACTGGTTGAATTTGGCATTGGAAAAGTATTTTTGAGAATAATGGGGTTTAGCAAACATGTACTAATTAATAATATCTAACCTATACATTCAATGCTGGACCACATCTACATTAAAGTGTGCTGCATTTCAGCTCCTTGCAGTGGGCTACGTTTGGGGTGTCGTCAAGTCCATTTTCGACTCTGGATTTCGATTGGGTAAGGAGCATAACCAACATATTAAGTATAATATATGCTAAAAATTGTGGCTTCTGAAATTCATGCTATTTCCTTAAAATGCTTTGAACTTGACTTGCAGAAATGATTGGGAGCTAATCATACCCATCTTCCTCTTGATACTGGCCGTAGTGTTGCTTCTTGGTGCACTCAAGGTAGGACAACTTTATTCTGCATGAAACGATAGAGGCTGGAATTTGCATTTATGCATAGTAATTGCTCAATTATTTTTCCTCTCCTATTTCAGAACTCAGCGGAAAAGATTCGTCTTTGGCTCATTCTCTGGATTGTCTTTATCATCATTTGCGTGGTCTTCCAAGTGTTCAACATTTGGAGTCACCAGGCCGTCAACCCAAGAACAGGTTCTTCCTTGGTTGGTTTCCTCTTGTTCATCTACCAAATCTGGGTTGTCTATGCTTACCTCACCGAGCTGCGGTGTGGTCCTGCTGGACTCACCTACTGTCCAACTCAAATTACTGTCTAAATTGTAGTGATGGTGATGATGAAATTGAGGAGAGGGAGAATATGCTAATTCAATATTTACATATTATGGGCTTATATTTCTCATGCACACATTATTATTATTATCAATGTTTATTAACACCGACCGAAGTTCCTTGCCAAAAATTAGCGTGAGAGTGAGTAATAGTCAATCATCACGTCAGCAATTCTATATGGTTGCGTCTCATATCTCCGCTTACAATACATTCAACATTATTAAATGTTTATAATTATGTATGATAAGTTAAGATTTCCTGGATAATTTCCAGCATGTTTTGTAACTGACGTAAAATACTCCAACTTGTAGTGCTTGTAGAGAGCTAGTAAAATAATTATGCTAACTGAGTTTTGTTAACCAAATTGAGAAATTAGTTAGTTTTGTTTATGTAACTTTTGCTAACAGTTTATCCTGATATTTTGGTTGTTTACTTGTTTCAAAGCAAGAATAAAAATTATACATTGAAAATGTTCATCATAAATCATGGTATGTATATGCAAGACTTCCAGTCAACAGTATCGACTTCATTGGTGTCATATTAAGCCAAGTCATGCATTCTGTACCATTTCTTAATCTTGTGAAAATGTAAATTAGTTTTTCATCAATCTACCTTACAGAGTATAATGCCCTTAACTATGCATTGCATATATAATGAGTACTCCAAACCAATCCATTTAGCATATCTATTTTCTATAAAGAACAGTTTTCATGTACCGACGGGTCAACAGCTCGATTATGCAAATAGTGGTGGACTTACCTTTACTTACAGGTTTCCAGCAGAGGATTATCCATTAACTTACAATAGGTCCTCGAAAACTGCAACTCTGTTTTCGCTCTCCTTCATTCAGTCTTTACATTTTGACCAAGGTGGAGTAACTTTTATTGTAAGTGCGAAGGATTTGATTTTAACTCAGTAGAACATATTTTTGAGAGATTTTTTGGTTGTAGCCATAGACGACATTTTTACTCCTGCTTGCTTGAGTGGTTGTTTCTACGTGTTATATATAAAGAAGGTAAGAATTTAAAAATGATTTTAAGGTTTTTTAATATATTAAGCTACTATGTTGATGTGCTAATTAGATGGTTTTTGACATTACCTTAACATTTTCGAATTTGTTTTTATCTTTTTATCAGAATTAAGAATTCCGCTGCAGAATGTCTTTCAGTAGGGCGCCTATCAAACGATTCAATGAAATTAATAGTAAGTCACTATGAATTCCGTTTTCATTTATGCCGTCATTCTTTGTTATATGGTTATGAATCTCATGGATGATGAAGTTTGCGCCTTGATGGACCATAATTATCTAAAGACTGTTGTGGTTTCAGACGGTGTACCCTCCCCCACAAAGTACTACGTTAAGTACCAAACGACATCAAAGTATGCATTCCACCAGCGGTTAGGACAAACTACCCAAACCTCAGTGGACGGAACAATCCTCCTGACATAAATAGATGTAAATCGGTACCCAACCTTAAAGCAATGGATAGAAACCGATTGCAGAGATCAACTTCATCTGGTAGCACTCAGGATTTGTCTTTGGAGCAGACCCAATCCAGTATATATTGCCACCCAAGCCACCCGAATCTATACCTGTTGTTGAGATTGAAACGAGATTCTGTTGGATACATAAGTTGGACAAAGAAGTAACGAGAAATCCCAGTACGAAAAATAAGGTACGAAAGGTAGTGATAGTGATTTTACTACAATTAAATAGGTGACTTATGTTTTAAAAACATTTTCGAGTTTTACTGTAACGCTTTCGTAAAAAATGACTAATTAATGAATTAAAAACGGCAATTAACTTATAAAATTTTTTTATTAGGGAAATTCCTTCTTCAATGTTCCTCACACCCATCATACCTCGTCTTGAAAACGTTCCATATTTGTCTATGAAATTCTTGCAGTTTGGCATACATTCACAACGCACCACCGACTCCATAATACATGAACAAACAACATAAAAATCAATAGCGAAACTGAAGGTGCATGTTGACTTTAAACGGAAGTGTGGACTTTGATTTCATATGATGCGATGAGTAAAATAGGAAGTAGCATTTCATTTCTTCATATATACTCTTATATCCATAGTTGTGTTTTGTACTCCCATTGGCCACGACCACTTGCAAAGTCCTGACTCATGAGACATCCGTTCCAGAAAAAAGCTAAGAATTATTGGTATTGTTCTATATGTTTCTCTTCTTGTACATTGCGAACGTTTTTTACACAATCTACATATTCACTATGGAGTGTGTGAGTCAGTACATTTTCTCAATAGAACCGTGGCCGAAAGTGTAACCCGGCCAATCAAAGCCAATGACACAAGTCAGTATAGCAACTCAATCCAGCGTTGTCTTCATTAAACATTTAACATAGTTTTGAGATGAAATGTACGTACATCCAAGTACATATTCTATGCATACATATAAAGCGCAGTCAAACATCATATATGCAAACATATAAACTTACACAAATGTCGCATGCATAAATCAATGCATCTGAAATCAGACAATTCGTATATTTCCATTTTCCATATAGTACTTATGAAGAGGGTGGACTTGCTGTGAGCCGGAATCAGATTTCTTTCTTTGTGATGGAAAAGTTATACTATCTTATAACGTATGCACAATAAGTTTGTTCGTTGCTGCTTCTGCAAATATATTTTTTATAAAATGAGTGCACAATAAGTATATGAAATGAACTGACATCTAATACTCAAAAGGCAGCAAGCTCCTTGGCTTCCCTATACTGATCATAATGATAATGATAAAGGTCCATTCGTGAGGTATCTATTTGCACAATATGGTTAATGATTAATCTACATAATACCCATGTATATGTTATACAACATCTAGTATGCCTCACTCAGCTCCTCCAATTAACATTGTTAAATTGTCTTGTTCTTACATCCAATATCAAGTATTGTACCAATTCTCCAACCTTATGAAGAACTCTTGTACTTCTTTTGAGAGAAAGATGTTATAAATTCTTATCTTGTATATGTATCTTCTCCTCCTGGACGAATGATGAAGTACGAATAGCATCTTTCATTAATAGAGTGCTAGCTAACAAAGCAACTCTCGCGTAACTCGTGTCCAAGACACACTGATCAATTTTTATTTAAACTTTGAAACCAATTTAAATTTTGAAATGACGGCGTTTACAGTGTAAGTCGTGAAATTAAAAAGGCAACGGACAAGTCGGGCAACCACAAGCAAATGACTATGGCGGATGTTTTTACACCGTGGCGTAAGTAACCCTATCACTTTTCTTTAAAAAAAAAGAGATCAATCAAAGATTATAGTTCTCAAAGAAATGAATTTTGAATTTAAAATAGAGAACTTTTGTAACTCTATAGATTCACGACTGATCGTGAGATCCAATTATTGGGCTTGAAGTTCTATGGTCCAGCCAAGCAAAATGTTGGGACTTACCTGGTGGACTATAAAATCGTGAAAACTGTGGAAGTTGAGAACGAATATCCAGGTCTTGTAGCATGGATTGGTGAATCTTTCCTTACCTTATTAAACTATTTGAACGTGTGGGACATTTTTGGACCCGGGCCGTATGTCAGGGAAGTGCAACTTTTTCAGCCAAAATCACGAGTGGCCCATCCCGATGGTGGCTAAAGGAGAAACTTTCACTGTTCAATTTCCCAGGCCCGTTGTGATCACCCCCAATGAATTGACCGAGATCAAATTTGAATTGGTGGTAAGTTACACATCATTGAATGAAGTATAAGATCAATTTTAACTGTAAATACATTTAGACAGGTATATATGTTATTACGGTGATTCTTTTATTTTGTCTCTGTCAATTCAGTTGGGCGGTGATCACAACGGGCCTGGGAAATTGAACAGTGAAAGTTTTCTCCTTTAGCCACCATCGGGATGGTCACTCGTGATGTTTGGCTGAAAAGTTGCACTTCCTGACATACGGCCCGGGTCCAAAAATGTCCCACACGTTCAAATAGTTTAATAAGTAAGGAAAGATCACCAATCCATGCCTACAAGACCTGGATATTCGTTCTCAACTTCCACAGTTTTCACAGATTTTTATAGTCCACCAGGTAAGTCCCAACATTTTGCTGGCTGGACCATAGAACTCAAGCCCAATAATTGGATCTCACGATCAGTCGTGAATCTATAGAGTTACAAAGTTCTCTATTTTAAATCAAAATTCATTTCTTTGAAACTATAATCTTTGATTGATCTCTTTTTTTTAAAGAAAAGTGATAGGGTTACTTACGCCACGGTGTAAAAACATCCGCCATAGTCATTTGCTTGTGGTTGCCCGGACTTGTCCGTGCCTTTTTAATTTCACGACTTACACTGTAAACGCTGTCATTTTCAAAATTTAAATTGGTTTCAAATTTAAATAAAATTGATCAGTGTGTCTTGGACACGGAGTTACGCGAGAGTTGCTTTGTTAGCTAGCACTCTATTAATGAAAGATGCTATTCGTACTTCATCATTCGTCCAGGGAGGAGAAGATACATATACAAGATAAGAATTATATAACATCTTTCTCTCAAAAGAAGTACAAGAGTTCTTCATAAGGTTGGAGAATTGGTACAATACTTGATATTGGATGTAAGAACAAGACAATTTAACAATGTTAATTGGAGGAGCTGAGTGAGGCATACTAGATGTTGTATAACATATACATGGGTATTATGTAGATTAATCATTAACCATATTGTGCAAATAGATACCTCACGAATGGACCTTTATCATTATCATTTATGATCAGTATAGGGAAGCCAAGGAGCTTGCTGCCTTTTTGAGTATTAGATGTCAGTTCATTTCATATACTTATTGTGCACTCATTTTATAAAAAATATATTTGCAGAAGCAGCAACGAACAAACTTATTGTGATACGTTATAGATAGTTATAACTTTTCCATCACAAAGAAAGAAATCTGATTCCGGCTCACAGCACAGTCCACCCTCTTCATAAGTATTATATGGAAAATGGAAATATACGAATTGTCTGATTTCAGATGCATTGATTTATGCATGCGACATTTGTGTAAGTTTATATGTGTTTGCATATATGATGTTTGACTGCGCTTTATATGTATGCATACAATATGTACTCTGGATGTACGTACATTTCATCTCAAAACTATGTTAAATGTTTTAATGAAGACAACGCTGGATTTGAGTTGCTATACTGACTTGTGTCATTGGCTTTGATTGGCCGGGTTACACTTTCGGCACGGTTCTATTGAGAAAATGTACTGACTCACACACTCCATAGTGAAATGTAGATTGTGTAAAAACGTTCGCAATGTACAAGAAGAGAAACATATAGAACAATACCAATAATTCTTAGCTTTTTCTGGAACGGATGTCTCATGAGTCAGGACTTTGCAAGTGGTCGTGGCCAATGGGAGTACAAAAACACAACTTATGGATATAAGAGTATATATGAAGAAATGAAAATGCTACTTCCTATTTTACTCATCGCATCATATGAAATCAAAGTCCACACTTCCGTTTAAAGTCAACATGCACCTTCAGTTTCGCTATTGATTTTTATGTGTTTGTTCATGTATTATGGAGTCGGCGGTGCGTTGGTGAATGTATGCCAAAACTGCAAGAATTTCATAGACAAATATGGAACGTTTTCAAGACGAGGTATGATGGGTGTGAGGAACATTGAAGAAGGAATTCCCCTAATACAAAAATTTTATAAGTTAATTGCCGTTTTTAATCATAAATTAGTCATTTTTTACGAAAGGCGTTACAGTAAAAACTCGAAAATGTTTTTTAAAATAAGTCACCTATTTAATTGCAGTAAAATCACTATCACTACCTTTCGTAACCTTATTTTTCGTACTGGGATTTCTCTTTACTTCTTTGTCCAACTTATGTATCCAACAGAATCTCGTTTCAATCTCAACAACAGGCATAGATTCGGGTGGCTTTGGGTCGCAATATATACTGGATTGGGGTCTGCTCCAAAGACAAATCCTGAGTGCTACCAGATGAAGTTGATCTCTGCAATCGGTTTCTATCCATTGCTTTAAGGTTGGGTACCGATTTACATCTATTTATGTCAGGAGGATTGTTCCGTCCACTGAGGTTTGGTAGTTTGTCCTAACCTGCGGGTGGAATGCATACTTTGATGTCGTTGGGTACTTAACGTAGTACTTTTGTGGGAGGGGTACACCGTCTGAAACCAACAGCAGTCTTTAGATAATTATGGCTCCATCAAGGCGCAAACTTCATCATCCATGAGATTCATAACCATATAACAAAGAATGACGGCATAAATGAAAACGGAATTCCTAGTGACTTACTATTAATTTCATTGAATCGTTTGATAGGCGCCCTACTGAAAGACATTCTGCAGCGGAATTCTTAATTCTGATAAAAAGATAAAAACAAATTCGAAAATGTTAAGGTAATGTCAAAAACCATCTAATTAGCACATTCAACATAGTAGCTTAATATATTAAAAAACCTTAAAATCATTTTTAAATTCTTACCTTCTTTATATATAATACGTAAAACACTCAAGCAAGCAGGAGTACAAATGTCGTCTATGGCTACAACCAAAAATCTCTCAAAATATGTTCTACTGAGTTAAAATCAAATCCTTCGCACTTACAATAAAAGTTACTCCACCTTGGTCAAAATGTAAAGACTGAATGAAGGAGAGCGAAAACAGAGTTGCAGTTTTCGAGGACCTATTGTAAGTTATGGATATGAATCCTCTGCTGGAAACCTGTAAGTAAAAAGGTAAGTCCACCACTATTTGCATATTCGAATGTTGACCCGGTCGGTACTATGAAAACTGTTCTTTATAGAAATAGATATGCTACAATGGATTGGTTTGGAGTACTCATTATATATGCAATGCACTAGTTAAGGCATTATACTCTGTAAGGGAGATTGATGAAAAAGCTAATTTACATTTTCACAAGATTAAGAGAATGGTACAGAATGCAATGACTTGGCTTAATATGACACCAATGAAGTCGATACTGTTGACTGGAAGTCTTGCATATACATACCATGATTTATGATGAACATTTTCAATGTATAATTTTTATTCTTGCTTTGAAACAAGTAAACAACCAAAAATATCAGGATAAACTGTTAGCAAAAGTTACATAAACAAAACTAACTAATTTCTCAATTTGGTTAACAAAACTCAGTTAGCATAATTATTTTACTAGCTCTCTACAAGCACTACAAGTTGGAGTATTTTACGTCAGTTACAAAACATGCTGGAAATTATCCAGAAATCTTAACTTATCATACATAATTATAAACATTTAATAATGTTGAATGTATTGTAAGCGGAGATATGAGACGCAACCATATAGAATTGCTGACGTGATGATTGACTATTACTCACTCTCACGCTAATTTTTGGCAAGGAACTTCGGTCGGTGTTAATAAACATTGATAATAATAATAATGTGTGCATGAGAAATATAAGCCCATAATATGTAAATATTGAATTAGCATATTCTCCCTCTCCTCAATTTCATCATCACCATCACTACAATTTAGACAGTAATTGAGTTGGACAGTAGGTGAGTCCAGCAGCAGGACCACACCGCAGCTCGTGAGGTAAGCATAGACAACCCAGATTTGGTAGATGAACAAGAGGAAACCAACCAAGAAGAACCTGTTCTTGGGTTGACGGCCTGGTGACTCCAAATGTTGAACACTTGGAAGACCACGCAAATGATGATAAAGACAATCCAGAGAATGAGCCAAAGACGAATCTTTTCCGCTGAGTTCTGAAAATAGGAGAGGAAAAATAATTGAGCAATTACTATGCATAAATGCAAATTCCAGCCTCTATCGTTTCATGCAGAATAAAGTTGTCCTACCTTGAGTGCACCAAGAAGCAACACTACGGCCAGTATCAGAGGAAGATGGTATGATCTAGCTCCCAATCATTTCTGCAAGTCAAGTTCAAAGCATTTTAAGGAAATAGCATGAATTTCAGAAGCCACAATTTTTAGCCATATATTATACTTAATATGTTGGTTATGCTCCTTACCCAATCGAAATCCAGAGTCGAAAATGGACTTGACGACACCCCAAACGTAGCCCACTGCAAGGAGCTGAAATGCAGCACACTTTAATGTAGATGTGGTCCAGCATTGAATGTATAGGTTAGATATTATTAATTAGTACATGTTTGCTAAACCCCATTATTCTCAAAAATTACTTTTCCAATGCCAAATTCAACCAGTAAAGAAAGGTATAGATAGAATAGGAATACGTATTATAAAAGTCAACCAGGAGCTTTAAAGTCATAGGCCAACTGTCACACAGTCATATATCTCATTCCTTGCGTGGGCAGAGTAAACACAGGTTTTCATGTCATGTACGATGTACACACATATTATCCACTTTACCATCCATAGCAGCTCAAAATGCAGAAACAAGAGTGTCGATTGAATTTCAGAGGAGAGGAGGCTCAATTATTTCTCAAACAGAAATTTTTAGTGTTTAGAAATGTTACAAGGTAGTTAATAGTTTTTATTTAAAAAATGTATGCTAATACTGTGGCATATGAGGTCATTACATAATTACGTACCAAGTCGATGACGCGAATATAAACGTCCCAATACGGGGGACTGATGCAGCAACACGGGTTCAACATGATGTGTTTGGGAAGAGCCGGCCGTGTAAACGTCTGGGTTTTCTATATGATTTCAGAACAAAACTGGGTGGGGTCCAGCAAAAGCGTCGGTTGTGCTTGCGTATGACACTAACAATCGAAAACCAAAAAAAATTCACGACGATTGAGTGACAGAATGTAGATAAAGGAAAGATGATAATTTGTCAAATCAATTTACAATTTGGATAATTATTACCTCTTTACAGCTGGAATAAATAGTGTGTGAATTAGCCTTTTTCTCGAGCCAGCAGAAGCGGAGAAGATAGCGATAAGATCACTTTTGACTTGAGACTGAGAAGCGTTACTCCAAGTAAATGCACTTATGTATCACCCTCACATATGCATGTGCAAGCACTGATTGAGATCCTCTATTCCATGCACAACGTGAAATGGGAGCTAAAACTCTGAAATTTTTCCTCTATTTCGAACGAAAACCAACAAAACGGACTCTCCTTGATCACATTCACAACGTTTGTGGAAACAGTCGTAAAAGTTGAGGGAGGAATTATACATACATACCCGCATTAGCAAAGACTCAAGCCGTGTGAACGCTTGATGACTGTGGTATGTATCCAAGTTTACTGCTCAATTTGCATGGAACGGATGCTAACAGTCAATATAATCAAAAGGACTAAAAATAATTTTTTACAACTTCCTAATTCCCGTCCTACCAAGTTGATCCTCTCTGCTCCCCTTTTCTAGAATAACAGTAATACCACACGTTCGGAACGAAGAAGAAGACGAAGACACATAAATCCAAATCCAAGCAATTTCCTTGAACATGCGTTTCTCTTTATTGCTGTGAAGAAATCACACTGGATTTTCAGCAGAGAGTTGAAAAAATGAGTTTAAAAAGTACATGTGTGCTTTCGTTAGAGGAATTCATAAGCTACGCTACTCCAACAACAAGATCAGAGGAGACCAAAATGCTTTCTGAGGATGAACGAAATCGTGTTCTAAGCTAACATGAGTATGCTGCTGCTGCAGTGGGCACAGCCTTATCGTCACCATCATATCGTGAGATCATAAACACAACAAAAAGGTTCAAAACATCTTATTTTCTTGCAGAGCATGGAATATCTCTCGAGCATTCCCTCAGTATCCATACAATGGAATACAAGGCGAAGAAATAACGATCATGTCATACATGAGTATTGAGCATATGTAAATATAATATTAGTTGTAGAAAAGTGCATGGGTTGTGGTGTTGGTGTTGCTTTTACAACACAACAACAACAGATGTGTCGTTTTCTTTCACACTCATGGCTAAAAAATCATGACCACATGTGTGACAAAAATCCGTCGACAACTACATACAACCTTTTAAGAATAAGAATGCGATGAAATTTGCGGATAAATGTTTGTTAATATCTGGGACACTCATGATGATATCTTGTCATGGATTATCGTAGATTCCGTAATATATTTCAATCCAAAGATGCTTTATGATTGTAATAATTATTAATCGAAACTTAATTTCTTTAATGTATTCAAAGGATCGCATGTATAGCTCATTATAAAATGCAATATTGAAAATGCCTAGATAGTTCTGAAATCGATGAAATTGTACCATACAACAGAGAAACAAACATGGCGTTAGAATGTTGTCTTGACTCATAATATTGCCTTATCGATAGTTTAAGATAATCAAAATTTATATAGGCGGTCATGCAAAGCGTTTATGTGGTTTGACGTTGGCATGAAAATGAGTATGACAAAATGTTGCATTTTTCTTACAAGTATGTGTATGGTTTGTGTTGTTGTTGATGGGATGATGTCATTTGTTTTTGTTGAACATTAATGGTCATGACTTCATGTTTAGCCTTGAATATATAAACTGAAGGTAAAATTTTTCTATCACTCGCCGCTGGCAGAGATTTCATCATGGGCCATAAAATATATCTTGCTTTTACGAGTCTAAAATTTTCATTCATTCGCTCATCCCAGCCCAAAAATTCAGATGATTGTGGCGTGGTTTTCTTATTCTTAGACTTTCGAAGCTCTTTGCTTTTCTCCGCTGAGATTTGGTTCTAAAACAACAAACATATTTTCATAATTATACACAACATAACAACACTCTGTCACACCGTGCCTAACTTGTCCAGTATGAATTGTATCTTGAGTTTTTTGTTCATAAGTGAACATTGAACTCTGGTCTGGAGCTGGACTTGGGCACGGATATGAAATCTAAAAAGTGTAACAGTGTATGGAGGCTTCATAAACAAAGATGCTGTAGCAGTCGATAAATTAGCAGATCATTCATTTCATTAGGCCGTTTATGGACATGCCTTTGCTACATATAAATTTGAGCGTATTCTTAAAACAGGTATACTATTTACATGCTAAGTTTCTTTGCTTGTACTGTATAATTCATCGTTTATTGAATGGATGGCCACACCACAAGTGACTGATGTTCCAGACTTACTTATCTTTTTTTGCTTTGAAGAAACTGCTACGTATTCGTCATGCACAATATTATGATGCTTCACGTTATCAAGTAACCACTGAACAATAAATTTGGTGAAACTCATTCTGTAACCCTGTTCTCTAAAACTATGGCAAACACCTACAAAAGTTGAAACATAACCTAAATTGCTTTTTAAAAATTTTCTGCTACTCTTTATCCATGAATTTGGGATAACATCCACGGGTATTTGCGTTGACACGATTGTGTGATGGGTTGTAACATGCTGAACTCTTTATATGTTTTAGTTGATTATGGGTTTGCTTGGCTGTGTTCATGCCTCTGCACCATATCACCAACGTAAAAACTGCATTGCAACTGCATGCATTATTGCAGTGTATTCAT